>JAWQFJ010006619.1:12500-17435 GCA_034096865.1 Theodoxus fluviatilis | reverse complement strand
ATTACAGTGATTTATTCCTCTATGCAACACCATCCATGCACGAGCATGATTAAAATATATTATTTTAAATGCTAAATGCTTCCTTTCCTTTTGAGAAAAAATCTCAGCACACTCCCAATCAAGTAAGAAGTAATTTGTCTTTAAAACTCTGGCAAAATATCTCTCAAATCCATTTATGCACATCGTTAACTCCCTACTATAAAAAACTATATTCTTTCCCAGACTTGATGTTGAAATATTGCTTGGTTCATGGAATATGCCAATGATAACATCAACAACAAAATTTTTATACCATCAAAATAAAATGGGGTTAAATTAGCTATGATACATGCAATACCAACCAACAAAACCAGAGTAAATTCATCACAATGAACAATCCTGTCAGCCTGAAAACCTCATAAGTGGTAAGACAAGTGAAACTCACATGGAGAATTTCGTAGTAGTTGGGCAGACATGTGTAGAAAAAGGAATGGAATGGCCGTCCATCCAGCCCAAACTGAGCCGCTGCAGACAAACAGAAAAAATGTACAGTTATGCATGCATCGTACAGCAGCAGCAACAGCAACAGCAACAACAGCACCGCCGCCACCACCAACAACAACAACAGCAGCAGCAACAACAACAACAGCACCGCCACCGCCACCACCAACAACAACAACAGCAGCAGCAACAGCAACAACAGCACCGCCACCGCCACCACCACCAACAACAACAACAACAGCAGCAGCAGCAGCAGCAGCAACAACAACAACAACAACAACAACAACAACAACAACAACAACAACAACAGCAGCAGCAGCAACAACATCAGCTGCTGCTACAACAACAGCAGCAGCAGCACCAGCAGCAGTAAGAGCAACAGTAACAGCAGCAGCAGCAGCAGTAAGAGCAACAGTAACAGCAGCAGCAGCAGCAGCAGCAGTAAGAGCTTCATGGCGTATAACAGCAACAGCTACACAACAGCAGCAGTAATAGGAGGAGCGGGAGCAACAGTAACAGCTGCAGCAGCAAGACCGGTAGCAACAGTAACAGCAACAGCTACATATCAACAATAGCAATAGTTAAACAGCAATACCAGCAACAGCTACACAGCAGCAGCAGCAATAGCAGCAGGAGTGGGAGCAACAGTAACAGCAGCAGCAGCAGGAAGAGCTACATGGCAATGACAGCATTAGTTAAACAGCAATAACAGCAACAGCTACATAGCAACAACAACAACAGCAACAGCAACAGCAGTAGCAGTAACATTCTCAGCACCAGCAGCAGTAAGAGCAACAGTAACAGCAGCAGCCGCAGCAGTAAGAGCAACAGTAACAACAGCAGCAGTAAGAGCTTCAAGGCGTATAACAGCAACAGCTACACAACAGCAGCAGCAATAGGAGGAGCGGGAGCAACAGTAACAGCTGCAGCAGCAAGACCGGTAGCAACAGTAACAGCAACAGCTACATATCAACAATAGCAATAGTTAAACAGCAATACCAGCAACAGCTACACAGCAGCAGCAGCAATAGCAGCAGGAGTGGGAGCAACAGTAACAGCAGCAGCAGCAGCAGGAAGAGCTACATGGCAATGACAGCATTAGTTAAACAGCAATAACAGCAACAGCTACATAGCAACAACAACAACAGCAACAGCAACAGCTACATAGCAACAACAACAGCAACAGCAACAGCTACATAGCAACAACAACGACATCAACCGCAACAGCTACATAGCAACAACAACATCAACAACAACAGCATCAGCAAGAGCTACACAGCAACAACAACAACAGCAACAGCAACAGCTACATAGCAACAACAACAACAACAACAGCAACAGCAACAGCTACATAGCAACAACAACAACAACAACAGCATCAGCAAGAGCTACACAGCAACAACAACAACAGCAGCATCGAAATCAGCAGAAGCTGCCGAAAAGGTGAAGATAGAATGGCGGGCATTGACAACATCAAGTATAACAGCTTGAAACGAACCATGGACATAGGCACTCAACTCTTCTTCTTTTTCTTCTGTCCATGGATGGGGGGTGGAAGGGTGGGTGGGTGGTTGGGGGTGAGAATAGACCCACCGCGTCTCCCCACGCAATTCGCTGGAAGCGAATGACTAGGGAAATCGTGATTTGGCTTGGTCTTGATCCAATCAGTTCTAGCGACCTTTGTGATCAGTGCCCTTACATAACCTGCAGGAGTAAGGCTGTAAAACTTCCTTCCTTCCTTCCTTCCTTCCTTCCTTCCTTCCTTCCTTCCTTCCTTCCTTCCTTCCTTCCTTCCTTCCTTCCTTCCTTCCTTCCTTCCTTCCTTCCTTCCTTCCTTCCTTCCTTCCTTCCTTCCTTCCTTCCTTCCTTCCTTCCTTCCTTCCTTCCTTCCTTCCTTCCTTCCTTCCTTCCTTCCTTCCTTCCTTCCTTCCATCCATCCTTCCTTCCATCCATCCTTCCATCCATCCTTCCTTCCATCCTTCCATCCTTCCATCCTTCTTTCCATCCTTCTTTCCATCCTTCCTTCCATCCCTCCTTCTTTCCCTCTTTCTTTCCTTTATTCATATGCTTTTCTTCTCCTACAGCCATCGTGCTGCCCCAGCCCACGGCTACGCAGAGCGGTAACATCGGCACCGTGATCGGGACGTCCACTGGCACCACCACCATCATCCGCTTTGACGGGCGCTCCTACATCAAGTACGACTTCAGCCGCCTGGAGCCGCGCTACCTGCTGCGCGCCCCCAAGGAGGACCTGGCTTTCTGGTTCATCACGGACAAGCCCACGGGCCTCATCTGGTACCATGAGAGTCCCGAGAGGAACATGCACATCAGCATCAAGGTGAGGAGCAGTGAGAATGGGTGGGTGGGTAGATGAATGGATAGATGGATGGATGAATGGGCGGATGGATAGTAGATTCAATAGATGGATGGATGGATAGATGGATGGGTAGATGGATAATGGATGCGTGGATGGATGGATGGATGGATGGATGCGTGGATGGATGGATGGATGGATAGATGGATAATGGATGCGTGGATGGATGGATGGATGGGTAGATGGATAATGGATGCGTGGATGGATGGATGGATGGGTGGATGGATGGATGGATGGATGGATGGATGGATGGATGGATGGATAGATGGATAATTGATGCGTGGATGGATGGATGGATGGATGGATAGATGGATAATGGATGCGTGGATGGATGGATGGGTAGATGGATAATGGATGCGTGGATGGATGGATGGATGGATGGATAGAAGAGAGTTCCGAGAGGAACAAGCACATCATCATCAAGGTGAGAAGTAAGGGATTGGATAATTGAACGAATGAATGAATGAATGAATGACTGACTGACTGACTGACTGACTGACTGACTGACTGACTGAATGAATGAATGAATGAATGAATGAATGAGGGGATGGATGGATAACTTGAGGATGGATGGATGGATGGATGGATGGACGGACGGACGGACGGACGGACGGAAGGACGAACGAACTCATATCGACTGAATTGGAACGTTTGAATCAAAACGAATCAGTGCTATGCAATGACACGTAACGACTTCATAAACGCGAATATTGAGATGACACATGATTGCGCAACTAATTCTATGTTGAAAAAAATATGTATATTTGAATGTATTTACTGGGGTAGCTACCTGGCATAGTCATGACTGTGTCTCTACCCGATCAAATGTTTGTGTTTGCGAGTGTAAAAATAGATGCGCTGATGAAGTGTCTGTATTTGTGAGTGTATAAATGGATGCACTGATGAAGTGTCTGTAGTTGTGAGTGTATGAATGGATGCCCTGATAAAGTGCCTGTAGTTGTGAGTGTATGAATGGATGCACTGATGAAGTGTCTGTGTTTGTGAGTGCATGAATGGATGCACTGATGAAGTGTCTGTGTTTGTGAGTGTATGAATGGATGCACTGATGAAGTGTCTGTAGTTGTGAGTGTATGGATGGATGCACTGATGAAGTGTCTGTAGTTGTGTATAAATGGATGCACTGATGAAGTGTCTGTAGTTGTGAGTGCATGAATGGATGCAATGATGAAGTGTCTGTGTTTGTGAGTGTATGAATGGATGCACTGATGAAGTGTCTGTAGTTGTGAGTGTATGAATGGATTCACTGATGACGTGTCTGTAGAACTTGTGAGTGTATGAATGGATGCACTGATGAAGTGTCTGTAGTTGTGAGTGTATGGATGGATGCACTGATGAAGTGTCTGTAGTTGTGAGTGTATGAATGGATACACTGATGACGTGTTTGTAGTTGTGAGTGTATGATTGGATGCACTCGGGCACACCACTCGCTACAGTCTGCATGTACTGTATCGCTACACACACGTGATTGACCCTCAAGTGTTAAGCTGTTTCAGACCCAGACATGAGTGATAAGTTGTTATACAAAAACACATCTTTACCTTTCATCCTCTTTCATTCCAGGACGGATATCTCGTCTTCGTCAACAACGGACCACGAGGCAAAGAGGAAGTCTACCTCAGACCACGTGACGGCAGAAGATATGACGACTTCCGGTGGCACTACGTTCATATCCACCGTGAGGGACGAAAGGTAATTGGCATTTTCCTGTTTCCTTATTAGAAAGGGCTACATTTTCGATGAAGCGTATTGAATGTCTTGTAATTGTGTTTAGAAAGAATCGACATCATAGTTTATTCTTACATCATTTCATGGTTTTCAAAATCAAAGTCTCGCGAAAATGATGTAAAATATGTTTTAGTCAAAACGTGACTTCTTCTAGTCTGTAAACAAATCCCCCCCCCCAGTCAGCTAAACAAACGTGAAAAGTGTGTGAGTGTGTGTGTGTGTGTGTGTGTGTGTGTGTGTGTGTGTGTGTGTGTGTGTGTGTTTTGTGCGTGCATGTGTTCATGTATCTTTATTAAAGCCTTTGCACTGGTCAAAACTATAGATGAAGCTTTGTA
>JAWQFJ010006619.1:7500-10000 GCA_034096865.1 Theodoxus fluviatilis | reverse complement strand
CATGGAGATGTTCAAAGTACAACTTGCAACCAAAACGGCGGCGCCCTTTTCACCAATACTCATGGCTGCTTAGCTTTTAAGACTTCCAGTGCATCTACTTTAAGAGGCTTCCAAGGGTTTAGGAACTGCTTGGGGGTGGGGGGTGGGGGGTGGGGGTGGGGTTGTTACAACATTCTTTCCTTGTTAGGATAATTAGTGGATTCTGTTAATATTGCACGTGTCTCTATAACCTAGCCCCATCTTTACGTGTAGACTCTACCAAGATCCCACCTGTACAAGTGAGACCGAATCTCAATCCTACCTGTGCCTGATCATCCCCAGGTGATCTACATCACGGAGACGCCAACACAGGTGACGGAGGTGAACCTAATCGCCCAGCTGTCCCAGAGCGTGATTCACGGCAACCCCTCCATCACGGAGGGGCAGCTGCCTGTGTCCCCGCCTCGTTCCACCCTTCCCCCCGTCGCCACCCCCGTCACCCCCATCCGTGTCACCGTGCCCCCCTTCGTGCTACCCACGCCCGTCACTTTCAAGGCCTCAGACGTCTACATCCTCCTGCCATCGGCTCAGCTGCGCAGGTAGGGATGGGGTCATGGTGAGGGTAGGATGGGGTCATGGTGAGGATAGGATGGAGTCATAGTGAGGGTAGGATGGGGTCATGGTGAGGGTAGGATGGGGTCATGGTGAGGGTAGGATGGGGTCATGGTGAGGGTAGGATGGGTGAGGGTAGGATGGGGTCATGGTGAGGGTAGGATGGGGTCATAGTGAGGGTAGGATGGGGTCATGGTGAGGGTAGGATGGGGTCATGGTGAGGGTAGGATGGGGTCATGGTGAGGGTAGGATGGGGTCATGGTGAGGGTAGGATGGGGTCATGGTGAGGGTAGGATGGGGTCATGGTGAGGGTAGGATGGGGTCATGGTGAGGGTAGGATGGGGATGGGGTTGGAGGGATGAGGGGTGGGGTGTAAGTACGAAGGGTAGCAGTGGTATGGAGTGGGGGTGGGCGGTGGGTGGTGGCAGAGTGGGAGAAGAGAGGAAGGTTATACATGTAGATGAAGGGTTGGGAGTGAAATGGACCTTCACGACGTGGACGACGACGACGACGGCGATGATGATGATGATGATGATGATGATGATGATGGTGATGATTGTGATGATGATGATGATGGTGGTGATGGTGGTGATAGTCATGGTGATAGTCATGGTGATAGTGATGGTGATAGTGATGGTGATAATGATGACGATGATGATGATGATGGTGGTGATGATGGTGATAGTGATGGTGATAGTGATGGTGATAGTGATGGTGATAGTGATGGTGATAATGATGACGACGATGATGATGATGGTGGTGATGATGGTGATAGTGATGGTGATAGTGATGGTGATAATGATGACGATGATGATGATGATGATGATGATGATGATGATGATGATGATGATGATGATGATGATGATGATGGTGGTGGTGGTGATGATGGTGATAGTGATGATGATGATGATGGTGATAGTGATGGTGATGGTGATAATGAGGATGATGATGATGATGATGATGATGATGATGATGATGATGATGATGATGATGATGATGATGATGATGATGATGATGATGATGATGATGATGAAGAAAATCAAGGAGACAGGTAGTAGAACTGTAACTCTTTTTACAGTTTGAGGCATGTTTCGTGGTGCAGTTGACACTGTTTAATCACTGCAGTGAAAACTTGAATGAACTGTTTCCTTCCTTCCTTCATTAGTTTATTAACCAATTCTTTCGTATGTTCAACTCATTCATTTATCCATCCATTCTTTCTTTTATTCCGTGTATGTGTAGGGGCATTCATCCATTCATCCATCTGTCTATTCATTGTTTCATTCCGTCTGCTTAGGGGCAATTATCCATTCGTCCATCCATCCATTTATTAAGGTTTTTATCCATTTATTCATCCATTCATCCGTTTATTCATTCATCATCTATCCATTCATTCATTCATCTATCCATCCATCCATCCATCCATCCATCCATTCATTCATCCATCCATCCATGCATGCATACATGCATGCATGCATCCATCCATCCATCCATCCATCCATCCATCCATCCATCCATTCATTCTTGCATTCCCTGTCTGTGTAGGGGCAGCACCATCGCCTTCAAGTTCCATCCATCCATCCATTCTTGCATTCCCTGTCTGTGTAGGGGCAGCACCATCGCCTTCAAGTTCCATGCATGCATCCATTCATTCTTGCATTCCCTGTCTGTGTAGGGGCAGCACCATCGCCTTCAAGTTCCATGCATCCATCCATTCTTGCATTCCCTGTCTGTGTAGGGGCAGCACCATCGCCTTCAAGTTCCATCCATCCATCCATTCTTGCATTCCCTGTCTGTGTAGGGGCAGCACCATCGCCTTCAAGTTCCATCCATCCATGCATCCATTCATTCTTGCATTCCCTGTCTGTGTAGGGGCAGCACCATCGCCTTCAAGTTCCATCCATCCATC
>JAWQFJ010006619.1:0-2500 GCA_034096865.1 Theodoxus fluviatilis | reverse complement strand
GCCATGCAGCCGCTAGCGAGCAGGAACCTACGTCGGTTGTGCGGGCCTAATCTGGCGAGAACGGCGTCATGGTCAAGGTCAAGACCAACATCGGTGGAGAGGTCAAGGTGAGTGGACCCATGCTGTCACCAGAAGGAGGAGCACTTCAGAAAGATATGGAGAAAAGTGTATAGCTTGTCAGACACGCGGACAAACGGATGCACGGACGGACGGACGGACTGACGGACGGGTGGACCCACACACACATATAGACACACACATATATATACGTGCCCAGAGAGAGAGAGAGAGAGAGAGAGAGAGAGAGAGAGAGAGAGAGAGAGGAGAGGAGACGCGACGTCAACGACGGCGAGCGGATTGCCGAGGGCACGGGCATCGAGAGAGACGGAGATAGGAGATCCGAAGAGACGGGCCGGACCCCGAGCGCGAGAGAGAGATGGATGAGAGAGAGGAGGATGGACGAGTTGACAGGAAGGACTTGAGGAGAGACGAGAGAGAGAGAGAGAGAGAGAGAGAGAGAGAGAGGAGGAGGAAAAAAAATATTGATGCAAGGGAGGCAACTATGTTTTCTCGCCTATTGTTATGTGACAAGTGCACTAATCATGGCGGGGGTCTCGAGTTTAATCCTCGTGAAATTGTTCCACTTGCTTGGATTTTCTTCATTAAGGACTACAAATGGGTGCCTGGGTGGGGAGAGAGTACGTGGCGTGGTGGGGTAACACCCCGGTTTGCCTTGCAGGTGGTGACAGTGGGCGAGAATCTCCATGACAACCAGTGGCACACTCTCTACATCATGCGTCGCGCCAACGACCTGTCAGCGTGGGTGGACGACACAGCCAGGCAGACAGGTTCGTCTCGGGGGTTTCGCCTGCACGCCCGGCAGTCTGTCACTGATTCCATGCTCTCCTGAGACAGTGGGAATCTGCTGTGGTGTTGAGGAGCCTTGTTTTCTTGCTGAATTATCAGTCAGGACGAATGACAGCGAGGTTTGGCGTGTTGCAAATGAAAACTGAGAGTGCACTCCGAGATAGCAAATCTCCTCCAAGGAAACCACCATATCACCTCACGTAGTGTGAGTGTAGACTTAGTGTCAGTACACACAGTGGTTGGACGAACCCCTCTGTGTCGAGTGTAGACCTTCTTTAGTTTTGTGAGACACACACCGAGGTGTAGAGTCCGTCTCTGGGGGAGTGCCATTTATCTTCCATGGCCTGTATTTTCAGGCAGGATGTTCCGCTAGCCAGGCCTGACTCTACGAAGTTTAGTTCATTTTAACGCCTGCTAGCGGTTTCTGGGTGTGGTACGCAAACGACGGCGGAATGAATACTTTGACGTCATCAACATCGTGATGCGCGATGAAATTTCTCTCTATGCTGCCAATTCCAAAACAGGTCAACCGAGCCGATGAAACTCAAACGTTGTATAGGTGGTTTTGATGATTGGAAAATCAAGTACCTTTTGTTTTCGATTGGTTACTGGGTTGGGGCTGCTTTCAATGAATGCTTAGTTTCATCGAAGTGTACGAAAGCAGAAGCGGTTTTTGACTCACCTCGTTTTAAGACGAGATGCTTTCATTACAATTGCTCTGGCTTTTTTTGTTGTTATTTTACTAGCTTTGTCACACTCGAAGAGCCTTTCGTCATATGGGCACTCTATCAAGGTGGAAACTTCACTTTTATCAGAATCCCGGGCTAGTTTGAAACTTCGGGAGCCTTCTCTACAAGCGAGGCGTATGATGGTTGAATTGTAAGCAGAATGGTGTACCATACAAACGTCTTTGTTGGGTTTCCTCAGTGTTCGGAAAGTTTTTGATCCGTGATCACTCAACGTGAAATCTGTTTGTTGCTGCAGTTTATCGAACTTTTTATAGTTTTCTTTAACCAATCCTATTTTATTTTTTATTGCCGAAAAACATAAGCCCTTGGCAGAGGGTAATAAAGTCATACTGCATTGAATTATGTCCCGCAGTGACGCTTGAATTTTGTTATGTAAAGATGTCATGGAGCTGGCCACATTGCTGACTTTGTGAGTGACTCCATATCAATCATAGTGTGTAGTGAGTAGTTATGGTATAGTAGTGGGGTAGTAGTTGTGAGAGTAAGTGGGCTCAGTGCGTGTTGCTAGTCTGGGGTGTAGTAGCTCATCGAGTCAGTACGTAGTGATAGTGTGGTAGTGAGTGGTAAGTGAGCTGCTAAGCCACAGAGATTGGTCAAGTAGTTTAGTTAGCAGTGACATTAGTAAGGTCACGTAGAGGAGAGTAGTAGTGGTGAAGTCGGTAAGTAAGGGTATAGTGGATACGAGTGGTTGAGGTAGGTTAGTAGTAGTATTAGTAGTAGTAGTAGTGTAGGTAGTAGTAGTAGTAGTAAGTAGTCAGTGGAGACCTGGTCTAGCAAGTAGAGTTGTCGTACGCTTGGGTAGTAGTTCGTACAGTTAGTAGTAGTCGTAGGGTGATGTAGTGGGTAGGATAGTGGTTCGTAGTGAGGGGGGATTGGATCTTTCC
>JAWQFJ010006618.1:2500-5000 GCA_034096865.1 Theodoxus fluviatilis | reverse complement strand
GCTTTCCCTGTGGAGTAAGTTTTCCCTAAGAGCTGTGGAGTTGGCTTATCCTAAGTGCTGTGGAGTTGGCTTTCAATAAGTGCTGTGGAGTTGGCATTGCCTAAGTGCTGTGGAGTTGGCTTTCCCAAAGTGCTGTGGAGTTGGCTTTCCCTGAGGAGTTGGCTTTGCCTAAGTACTGTGGAGTTGGCTTTGCCTGTGGAGTTGGCTTTGCCTAAGTGCTGTGGAGTTGGCTTTGCCTAAGTGCTGTGGAGTTGGCTTTCCTTAAGTGCTGTGGAGTTGGCTTTCCCTGTGGAGTTGGCGTTCCCTGTGGAGTTGGCTTTCCCTGTAAAGTAGGCTTTCCCTAAGTGCTGTGGAGTTGGCTTTGCCTAAGTGCTGTGGAGTTGGCTTTGCCTGTGGAGTTGGCTTTCCCTAAGTGCTGCAGAGTTGGCTTTCCCTAAGGGCTGTGGAGTTGGCTTTCACTAAGTACTGTGGAGTTGGCTTATCATAAGTGCTGTGGAGTTGGCTTTCCCTAAGTGCTTTGGAGTTGGCTTTCCCTAAGTGCTGTGAAGTTGGCTTTCCCTAAGTGCTGCGAAGTTGGCTTTCCCTAAGTGTTGTGGAGTTGGCTTTCCCTACGTGCTGTGGAGTTGGCTTTATTTAAGTGCTGTGAAGTTGGTTTTTCCTGTGGAGTTTGCTTTTCCTAAGTGCTGTGGAGTTGGCTTTCCCTAAGTGCTGTGGATTTAACTTTGCCTAGGTGCTGTGGAGTTGGCTTTTTCTGTGGAGTTGCCTTTCCATAAGTGCTGTGTAGTTGACTTTCCCTTTGGAGTTGGCTTTCCCTGTGGAGTTGGCTTTCCTTACGTTCTGTGGAGTTGGCTTTCCTTACGTTCTGTGGAGTTGGCTTTCCCTGTGGAGTTGGCTTTGCCTAAGTGCTGTGGAGTTGGCTTTCCCTGTGGAGTTGGCTTTCCCTGTGGAGTTGGCACAAACACACACAAACACAAACACATACACACACACACACACACGCACTTACAGACACACACACACACACACTCACACACATGCAGCACGCACGTACGCACACAAACACACACACACACACACGCACAAACACACAGAAACACAAACACACACACACACACACACTCACACACAAACACACACACACACACGCACACACACGCACTCACACACACACACACACACACACACACACACACACACACACATACGCACACACACAAACACACAAACACACACACATACAGACTCACACGCACATCATTTAGCTTTTTTCATGCTTTCGTGACGTCACAGGAGCAACGTAGTGAACACAGACGTATACATTTGCAATTAAGTTGCGCGAATTTAAGCTTTTCAAGCTGAACATTTTGAAAAAATGAATTTAATTTTAAACAAGAAGGGCAAAGCCCATACGACTCGCATGCTTGACCTTGACCTTGACATTCAGTGACCTTCAAGGTCAAGGTCAAACAACTAAACCTAGCAATGACATCATACACTAAGAAATGATTTACACATTTTTTCCAACCAAAAATACATGTGACCTTGACCCAAGGTCAAGGGCATCCAAGGTCATGCAACACAAAGCTCTTAATTCAAGAAATAGAAGCACAATGATGCTTATGGGCACTTTCTACCATGAGATATGGTCAATTTTAGTGGTTCACTACCACATTTTGGTCACATTTCATAAGGGTCAAAGTGACCTTGACCTTGATGATATGTGACCAAATGTGTCTCATGATAAAAGTATAACATGTGCCCCACATAAATATTAAGTTTGAAACAGTTATCTTCCATAGTTCAGGGTCAAGGTCACTTCAAAATATGTATGCAATCCAACTTTGAAGAGCTCCTGTGACCTTGACCTTGAAGCAAGGTCAACTAAACTGGTATCAATAGATAGGGCTTGCTTTGACCTATATACCACTTGTAGCTAAGATCGCCATTCTCAATAACGTGGGAGAAATTGGGAAAATGTGAAAAATGACTGTTTTTGAGACCACATTTATGGCTCCTGTGACCTTGACCTTGAAGCAAGGTCAAGTCACTATGTATGTTTTTTGAGGCCTTGTCATCATACACCATCATGCCACATTTGGTGTTGATAGACTTAATAGTCTCCGAGAAAAATCCAACGTTTAAGTTTTTTACGCCCGGACGGACGCCCGGACGGACGCCCGGACGGACGGACGGACGAAAAGGCTGAGTACATAGACTCACTTTTGCTTCGCATGTGAGTAAAAAATAGGAACTGAGAATTTTTATGTCAAACTAATACAATACTAAATTTGTTGACTACTGTGGATGATTCTGAAACCAGTTCTGACAGCGGACTCTAGTACACCTTAAAGTTTTACCTTTCCGCCGTAACCCGCTGACAGGGAGAAGATTGGTGAACCTTCCGCTCGAATCTGTCGAAAAAACCCGCTAAAGTTGAGAACCGTCATATCACAATGGATAAAGCAAGTACTCTCTAGGCTCAAACACAAGATGCTCTTGT
>JAWQFJ010006617.1:15000-17500 GCA_034096865.1 Theodoxus fluviatilis | reverse complement strand
CAGTGAGGAAGTAAACAACAGAAAGTAATTTTACACACATAGCACTGAAACTACTGCGAGACATACATGTAAGTAGTACCCGTCATTCGTTACTCTCTTCTGAAAGGTCACTTCCTCTCTTACTTTGCCTGAGTTCAGGGTGACCCTCTCTCACCTGGGGCTAAGAATAGATCCACTGCAACTCCCTGCACAATTCGTAAAAGGCAAATGAATGAATAAACGAACGAATGAGTGAACGAATGAACGAAAGAACGAACGATGAATGAATGAATGTTTACGACCCATTAGCCTTTGCGGGCTATGTAACGACATTTCAGTACAAACTCGCTTGAGCTGGTTAGAGTGAGAGCAGAGCCAGTCTCGAATTGCTTAAGGCCTCCGCACACGAGGCAACTCCACTCGGGCAACTCGATTGCTCGCCATACATTGCTTCGTGTGCGATGTCGGTTGAAAGCAACTGGCATTCCAAGCAACTTTCTACGCCACCAGCAACTGAGTTGCTCGAGTTTAAATCTGTTCTAGTTTTGGGGGCAGTGGCGTGCCACTCTCTGTGAATCTACCAAGAGCCTCGTTCTCGTGTACTCGCGGTTATTGCACATTTGATGGCGGACGTCTTTGCTTCGCACACAAAACGCTGAATTTGGGGATACTAGAAACCCCATCCAAAGAAAATGTAAGCCATGAACAGCATTAATTTATCAAAGCTGTATGTTGAATACATCCATAGGTCGTGAAAGCTCGTATATTTTAATTTTCGAAATGCAGGTCACACGCAGAACCATGTGTCCGCGGGTCGACGTGTTCGCAACGTGGCGAGAGGTGAAAAATCACAGTGGAAGCGTGTGCGAGCTGCAGTCTCCAGCATTGCCTGCTACATGGCAAGCAACCGGCCGCAAGCAACGTGGCAAGAGACTTTGGTTGCCTCATGTGCGGAGGCCTTTAGCCAATCAACCTAAGGAAATCGACTTGCTAGTGTGTTTTTTTCGTGATCAATGGTCTTACATGGCCTTCAGAAGCTGACAGTGATAGGCTGTAAAACAATTCATTCATTCCTTCCTTCATTCATTCATTCATTCATTCATTCCTTCATTCATTCATTCATTCATTCAATCCCGAGTGCAGGGTGCCTTTCTCCCAGCGGCATGACAAACTACCCGCTGGACTTCACGTGCAAGTTTGGAAGTTTTGATGGGTTGGTGTTTGCTGTTCAAACTAGTCCATTCCCAGGATGTGCAAGCATGGCGGTGGCTGTAGAGAGTATTTAGTGAAGCCTGCACTCTTGGATAAGAGTTGCTACGATGTGTCCACTTATCGGGACAGTCTGCCTCCGACTCTGCAATGGGCATGGTGTCTATTGCACTAAAAGCTGGTTGAAACTGGGTATGGACATTTCTTCTTTACCTCGTGAGTGTCAGTGGTAAGCTGTCTCTAGAAATATTCTACAGCAAACCACGGTTTTCCAGTCACGGCCCGCGGAAGGAGACGTGCATTGTAAACACGCTGAGCTATCTTGAGACACGGATGACATAAAATCCATGGGTTAACGAACAAAAGTTTCCTATGACGCAGTTTATTCTACATGTAGAGGGCTCTTAAGAAATAACGTGTCTTCTCAGAAACACGCACAACGGAAGGTGGCTATTGAGGTCCAGGATCTTTACGCGTTTATTGATATTTAAAAAGTTTCGTCTATGTGTTAAGGAAAACAGACCGCGGCATTGAATGTCCAGTGCGACCATAGGAAATTGGAGAGTACTCAAAAGAGCACACACAGACGTACACATTCAGGAATGCAAACATGCACACCCATGTATGCACAAAGGCTGGCACACTTACCCCTCTGTCCACTTTCGTCTTACCCCCCACTGGCTATCCCTCACCCTCTTTTTCTCCTCGTTCGCTCCTTCGCCTCACTAATACCCTCACACGTTCACTTTCTTTTGCAAATATCAATACGCACACAAGCACACTCACTCACACAAGCACACGTACTCACAAACACACACACGAGAGAGAGAGAGAGAGAGAGAGAGAGAGAGAGAGAGAGAGAGAGAGAGAGAGAGAGAGAGAGAGAAAGAGAGAGACAGACAGACAGACAGATAGACAGACAGACAGACAGACAGAGACAGACAGAGAGAGAACCAGAGAGAGAGAGACACAGAGAGAGACAGGGAGACAGAGAGAGAGACAGAGAGACAGAGAGAGAGAGACAGAGAGGTGAGGAGAGAAAGAGAGAGAGAGAGAAGAGAAGAAAAGAGAGAGAGAGACAGACAGAAGAGAGAGAGAGAGAGAGAGAGAGAGAGAGAGAGAGAGAGAAGGGGAGGACAATAGATCTCCCCTGTTCATATGAAACGTGTCCCTTGGAAGAACAAGCTATCCAAAGAGGGAATCAAAGACTTGACATCAGTCTCTGCACGGGGAACGTGATGAACCTGTCAGCTTTTCAGTTGTTGAAAGAGCACCTACATCCCCACAGGGGGAGTGTCACCCCAATACGCTG
>JAWQFJ010006617.1:0-12500 GCA_034096865.1 Theodoxus fluviatilis | reverse complement strand
TCTCAGCAACAGGTTGGTCACGTGATAGCCTAAATTCTTCCATAACATGCATACCACCGTTCTGAACAGCCACGCTGAATGCCATATCACATCGTGAGTGTATTCCTCCGCTTGTTGTGATACACTCCATACTGGCAGCCATTTGTCCGTCAGTTCATTTTCTAAACATCGATTTCCCATGAATGTAAAACTTGTATGCGGTAAAATTCGAATCACAAGAGTGTAATATTGTGAACTCTACTAATTATAAGGACTTTGAATACAACAGCAATATTTATACTTCATTGAGCGAGTTCGGAGGGTCAGAGTCGATCTCTGGTTGTGAATTCTTGTCAGCAAACCGTTAGATGACAACTAAAGACGCTTCAGCGTTTGTGTGAACAGTGATTACACGTACCTTGTCAGCAAATCGTCAGATGTCAATTCAACACTGTCTAGTCTCGCTGGATAAGCAGTGAATCAGAAAATGGCTTTAACTTCAGCTCCAAAGAAAAGAAAAAGAACAGAAATGACACCCAAAGACAAAGTGGACTTGCTTGATCGCTACCGAGAGCTAAATTCTAAAAGTTTGAGGGAGGGTGCTGACATTTTGGGTGTGTCGGCATCATTTCTGTGCCAGACACTGAAAAAAGAAGATGAACTTAGGGCTGATATCGCAGAGGGCTCCAGTCAAGGCCAAAGGAAGCGTCGGCGCTGCGGGAAGGATAAAGAGACAGAAGATGGCTTAAAGCGGTGGTTCGACTCTATCCAAGCACGCAACACACCTGTAAACGGCCCAATCCTGTGTCAGAAGGCGGAACAGATTGCTTCCCAGCTTGGTCGCTCCGAATTCAAAGCTACAAATGGGTGGTTTAACAGGTGGAAGAAACGCAACGGCTTGGTGAAGCGGGAAGTGCCGGTTAATATAAACGCCGCTTATTAAAAACACTTTTGTTCGGTCCCAATGTGTTTTTAATAAGCGGCGACTACTGTATATACACAATCGCACGTGCTCAAGGCAGCTTGCAACCTTATAGACACGTTCGCGCTAAAAGTAGTTCTCAAATGATTTCCTGAAAATCTCATAGATTAGTTTTATTAGAACACCAAAGTTGTGTTTATCTATCGGGATAAATAATTGGAGTGAAATAGAATCGCCTCTTTTTACTCTCAATGGTCTTCTGATCATGTTGAATTTTGATTGGTAGAATCATTGGAATGTGGATTCGAAGTCACGTGACCAACCTGTGTCAGAGATAGTATCTCTGTGTTCAGAATGATTAGTTGCTTACATGAGGAAGGGAGAGTTACAGTAGGCCTACAAAACCTTTATGAGTGGAAAATCCCGAAACTGGCTGCAGCTACAGTATTATATGTCCTTGACCTTGCCATCCCTGGGCTAGTGACTTCACAATGGAGTCGTGCTCCACACAAACAGCTCAGAATTCCCCCAGCCTTTTCCAGGAAGACTGTGCTCTCCCCCTCCCTACTCTCCCGCTCCTTACACTCCCCCTCAATCCCCCTCCCTACTCACCCCTCCCTACTCACCCACTCCCTACCAAAGACCCTCTACAATAAGATGATTCATCCGGTCACTTCCGGCGAAATTAGGATCACGCGCGCCACCAAGCGGTAACCGTGCTTAGCCGGTAAAAAGTGTCGACCACGAAGAAGAAATCAAGGCAAGGAGGTGACCATTGCAGTGCGAATAACTGTGTTAACTCGCGCTATGCGTGTCCACAGAAGTCGTAGTCGTGATTAGCCGGTCAAAAATGTCGACCACGAAGAAGAAATCAAGGCAAGGAGGTGACCATTGCAGTGCGATTAACTGTGTTAACTCGCGCTATGCGTGTCCACAGAAGTCGTTTTTTCGTTTTCCGTGGAAAAATAAAGAGAGGTAAGTAATGATTATATAAATGTGTTTTGAGCTAAGCGCAATAAAATACAGAACTTGAAGTGTAATCTAAATCTGCTGAACTGGTGGAGGAAGCTTGTGGCTTTTGCTTTTGTAGGTGTGCCAATATTTGTTTTCGAAAATATGCTGATTTAGTCACGTCAGCACCTCAGCAAATCAGCAGTCTTGATAATGAATGATTCACGTTACATGATAAATATCGCCTTGAGGCTTGATCACAATTGAGTGATTCTGAATCAGAGTTGAAGAGTTTTGGCAACTGAATTCATACAATTTTTGTTTGCGAAAATGTTGATGAGTATTAAATTAATGATGCATGTGGAATTTATTATAGTGAATAATAGTGGCCAAAACATTTCATCGCAATGAATAAACGCAACCGATCATAGCAGGAATGAAAAAAAGGTCATAAAGATAAACAAAACTTACAAACACTATGCCGGAAAGCTAGCATAATAAAATGCAAGCACGTAGGTTTTACAAACATGACAGTTGACACATGGCAACTCGCTTTGTGGAGATGAGCATTATTGAAGTTGAAAACTAGTTATGTAGTTTTCTATTAAATTTGTTGATACAGTGGAGTCCACTTATAGTGAACTCTGTTATTGTGGTTTTCCTGTTATTGTGAACAGTTTTTAATTTGGTTGTCTATTTGCACGTGACCGTGTATCTAGTGCCCAGGCTATTTGCACGTGACCGTATATCAAGTGACCATGCAGGCTGTTTACACGGCAAGTTATTTTCACCGCAAGCAATACGGAAATCATGAAATCTGCATTTTTTTGCTTACAATATCTGTTTGTGTTTCCCTACTACAGTAGATCTATGCAATTCTATAGTAATAAACATAAAATTACACGGCATGAGCCATGACCGTACTCAGTAAATCCTTCTATCTCGCTACTATCGCAGCGAGCGGCTCGGCCAGCAAAAGTAGGCCTACAGATACTGTGTTTACAGACAGAAGGATTTTTCTTCACCAGCCTTTGTTTAGTTATCGATATTTAATTAAAAAAACTTGCAATATAATAATATAATATAATATAAAAGTGATTAATTCTCATTACGATTTCTGTTGTGGGTATGTGGAAGATTGTCTTCCTTGACTCGAGCGCCACGTTTTCCGCTTGGGGCGTCTCGGTCGGCTCCGTCATCATGTTTTATATAGGCCGAGTGCCGGATGAATCATCTTATTGTAGAGGGTCTTTGTCCCTACTCACCCCCTCCCTACTCTCTCCCTCCCTACACCCCCCCCCCCCCTCCCTTCTCACCCCTCCCTACTTACCCCACCCTACTCTCCCTTTCTCTACACTCCCCCTCTCTACACTCCCCCTCTCTACACTCCCCTTCCCTACTCTCCCCCCCTACTCACCCCTCCCTACTCACCCACTCCCTACTCACCTCCTCCCTACTCACCCTCCCTACACTCTCCCTCCCTACTCACCCCTCCCTACTCACCCCCTCCCTACTCTCTCCCTCCCTACACTCCCCCTCCCTTCTCACCCTTCCCTACTTACCCCACCCTACTCTCCCTTTCTCTTCACTCCCCCTCTCTACACTCCCCTTCCCTACACTCCTCCCTATTCACCCCTCCCTATTCACCCCTCCCTACTCACCCACTCCTTACTCACCTCCTCCCTGCTCACCCGGCCCCTACCTACTCCCCCCCCTCCCCCCCTTCCCCCCCTCCCCCCCCCCCCCTCGCTTTTCCCTGCCAATTATAAAGTCACACTCTGAATAGGACCTTGTGACGTAGCTACGCATGCAAGGCGGCTCACACCGATGGACATGTCCTTTATCCGGAGCTATATGTGTGACTACAAGAACTGGCCAAGGTTACATTTCCCGTTTGAACCCCTCACACTGATCTGTCGCGAGTCTGCTTTAAACATTTCCCATCTACAAAGAATGGAAAACACCAAATTAATCAAAGAAGAGTTACAGGTTTTTATTATAATAATGATACTACTACTACTACTACTACTACTACAACTACTACTACTGCTGCTGCTGCTGCTGTTGCCATTAATTTCTGTCATTTTTGTGGAAATTATTAATGGGGAATTTCACCCCCGGTCGCCGCTGTACAGCGCCCAGTGACCGGTTTTACTTCTCTGTAGGAGAGGCAATGTGGGTGAAGCACTTTGTCCAAGGATGCAACTCTAGGGTCTGTGCAGTTTCGAACATCGCATTCATCAGCCGGAAGTGACTGCTGGTCAAACACTTTAACCCCTTCGCCACAGAGCACGAGAGGGCAAAAATTTACAGCAGGCGACAACTTTTTTGTTGTTGCCCTTCCTGTAAAATTACTCGACCTGCAGATACAAGGTTACCTTCGGACAGCGAGCGACGATATACATTTAAGTGTTGAAGTCAGTGCCTTGATCATGTTTGCTTTACGGAATACTCTAAAGTTCTCTTCTCACTTCATGTACTGCCCCAGGGCTGGCTGGCTGTGCAGGTGGTCTCAAATCTGCTATTTCAGTTGGGCAGGTCTGACCTGACAAAGCCGACATCTAGACAAGCTTCTACAGTTGGTCAAGATCTAGATCACTACCCAAACAATGCCTTTCCAACAGTGTGTATTGAGTACAGATTGACTCTCCATCCATTTCAGACGCCTGCGACTTCACAACCGCAGTCTCTCTCCCCCCTCCCCCCCCCCTCCCCGTTCTATCACAATCAAGTAGTGCCACTACATGAACCAGCCACGCTTTGAAACGAGCTCTTCATAACTCTGTTAGTGAGGTAGTCTTATTCTAGTTTGCGAGTGTGCTGTGATTTGAAAAGAAAGGGTGTTAGTATGTGGTTGTAAAGGTTATTGCATTGGTTCATTAGAGGTTTCGTTCCACTGATGACGCAAACCTCTTGGCCTGGCGTTTGAGACGGGCTACATGTAGGCTGTACACAAACGTCTTGCAGCCTGGGGGAGCGGAGACATGACTTCAGAAAGATCGCCTGCCTCTGTGCATTGACGTCGTTCCCAACGTGAAGAGCCGTCCAGTCACGAAGGACATTACGTGAACATTTTCTGTCTTTATTTCACTTGTTTTGGATTTTGGATTGAACTGTGATGCTAACAAATCTTTTCTATAGTACGAAGGCGTTAGATAGTTAATATTTCTGCTTATGGAAGTTTTGACGACGACATTTAGAAAATGCATGTCGATTTCACGGAAACTGGTCATCTGGAGCACATGAAGGGTCCCCAGGCTTCTGTGCTTGCTCAAGCGTTATGGAATAGTTTAGTACACTGCTGTCCTGTGTCCCTGCACTTCATTACTCTTCCAATTTTACATATGTAGTGATAGTGATACACTGGAGAGCTTTGGGATTTTTTGGGTCGTGATTCATGTATTTACCGTACGTTTCTCGATTCACAGGCAAATGGACGATCAGGCGAATTTCCTGCGATTCCGACCACGAAATGATATCGTGAACCTTAAAGAGGTTGTGGCTTTGAATCCATTTCAACACAAAAACAGTATGGGATGGGTGGATGGAAGTAACAGAAGTAATTCGACGGTAAGGTTTTTTCTTTTTTCTTTTTAACAATGCGCACATCTAACCTAAACACTGCTTTCTTCTGTACGACAATCTCACCCATTCCCGTCACTTTTTTCTCTCATTGGATTGATGTACAGCATTTGTTCAAAAGTATAATTTCTGTGCTTTTCTGATCTTGTGGTCTCGTTGTTCCTTTTCTCGTTTTTCTTTCTGAAGCGATGTTTGAGAGAGACAGGCTGCGCCAAGAGGCAGCCTCGTTGATGGATGAGATGCCATGGAGGAATAAGAAAACAAGCCATGCAACAGATGACTTCCATTGTTCCATGTAGGTAAGAGGTAAGGGCAGAGAGACAGCAAGCGCCGCCGGAGGAAGACCCAGCTTTGGGCGGACAGGGCAGCTTTGACCTTCAGATGCAAACGCAGCAATGCGGACTGCCACTCCCGCATGGGACTCCTGAGCCACAGCAGACGCTGTCCCCAGGACAGGACTGCCACTCCCGCATGGGACTCCTGAGCCACAGAAGACGCTGTCCCCAGGACAGGACTGCCACTCCCGCATGGGACTCCTGAGCCACAGCAGACGCTGTCCCCAGGACAGGACTGCCACTCCCGCATGGGACTCCTGAGCCACAGCAGACGCTGTCCAGGGAACAGGACTGCCACTCCCGCATGGGACTCCTGAGCCACAGCAGACGCTGTCAAGGGAACAGGACTGCCACTCCCGCATGGGACTCCTGAGCCACAGCAGACGCTGTCAAGGGAACAGGACTGCCACTCCCGCTTGGGACTCCTGAGCCACAGCAGACGCTGTCCCCAGGACAGGACTGGCACCCAGCGGTATGGATCCATGGACCCTCGGGACTGACGGACGCCTGCTGAAGAGGTTCATGTAAACAAAACGACTATTTATAAAATAACTGCACTTATTACTGCATGTTTTTCTATTTGTCATGAAAATAGTTATATAAGTAATCTTTTGTTGTTGCTGTTTAAAACGTGTAAAACGAGTCTACTAAATCCTAAAGAGTGGGACTTACATGTATCAGTAGATTTCTGCGTTACTTAAACGACTTACACGGCTTCTACATTTCTCGGTGGCGCTTTGCGCTGCTTGGGGCCGCTCGTGGTCGAGCTACTGAAGCAGGCCCAGAAGCTCCGGCCATGACTGCGGGTTCCGCCGAAGAGAGGGGCTGTCCAGCGGCAACAGCCATATGTTGTACTCATGCTACAGTATACGCGAATTTTGATTTCATATCGAGTGATTCAAGTTCAGTGACAGGTGTTAAATGATACAATTTACATTCACCCCGCAGCAATCCCCAGCGTTGATTAAGACGTTTCCGATGCAGAAACCGAAGTGAGTCCACTCCAGAAGAGGCTGAGAACAAATATCAAAACATCACGGGCGGAAGTGCCATCAGTCCTAAAAGCCAAGAGGGACGGGGGCACAGAAAGAGCTGGAAATGAGAAAAACGTAAGTTGAAAATGAGAAGAAAAGACTGGAAATCAAGGATAGAAGATTGCAAAGTGAGAGAGAGAAGCGAGACGGCAGCTTATGGAGTACATGAGAGAAGAAAAAAAAAGCAATTCGTCAGCACATTAGTAAAATCGATTAGTATGTTATTGTGAAGAGCTGCCATGAGTGTGAATATGGTATACTATTGGTGATCGTAAGTGCATACATGACAGCACGCTAGAATGTCAAATAAATCTCTTTCAATGTTGAGCTCATTCATATGTTTCCTTTATGCATCTGCATGCAACTCATAACTCGTGCCTAGAAATGATTTGTCCTTATTTTCGCAGTTGTGAAAAGGACCCACACCTGCATGCTGTGACGTTATCTCTATTCACTCAAGTATAAAATGTTTCTTCAAATGCGCGGAGAGAGAGAGAGAGAGAGAGAGAGCGAACGAACGAATGAACGAATGGTTTATTTCTTGTGAGGCCACCGGCCTATCACAACCCAATTACAAATAATACAACTTATCAGCCATAGCAATACAGACTGCCACTTGTCTCCTCTTGAATGCATAATACAGATACATCGCTACCATTTTTACCGGTTTTGGCTCTTCTAGCGATAAGAGTGTTCTAAGGTCACATGCAGTCGTCTCAATCATGAATTTAGATATGTACATCCGTCTCAGGTCTTCATAGGCAGGACACTCCAACAGCAAATGTATTTCATTTTCGTCTGCTTCAGAGCAGGCTGGACATAAGTAGGCGTTTGCAGATCTCTTCTTTGCATAGCTATATTTGTGAGTGAATAAATCGCTAAATCCCGTCCTAAAATGGAAATACACGTCTCGAAAAACTTTTTTTATCTAACACATGCAAGTAACGAGAGAGAGAGAGAGAGAGAGAGAGAGAGAGAGAGAGAGAGAGAGAGAGAGAGAGAAAGGCAGAGAGAGAGCAGAAGATAGGAGAGGAGAGGTCATGAGAGCAGAAGGCAGGAGAGAAGAGGTTACGAGAGGAGAAGGCAGGAGAGGAGAGGTCATGAGAGCAGAAGGCAGGAGAGAAGAGGTTACGAGAGGAGAAGGCAGGAGAGGACAGGTCATGAGAGCAGAAGGCAGGAGAGAAGAGGTTACGAGAGGAGAAGGCAGGAGAGAAGAGGTTACGAGAGGAGAAGGCAGGAGAGAAGAGGTTACGAGAGGAGAAGGTATAGGAGAGATGATACATGCAGTCACGCGCGCTGACTCACATTATGCAAACGAACTTTGAGGTTATGAGAAAAGTCGGTAGGACAGGAGAGGTTTCGAGAGAAAAGTGTCGGAAAGCTGAAGATAGAAACCCTTTTATATCCAAATCTCTGAGCTCAATAACTAATTAGACCTCTTTGATCCAAGTATAAATTGCCCTGGTTACACCCAAAGCACCAACTTCCTTCCTACCCTTTTTTCCGTGTGTCCGCCCTCTGGAGGTAAAACGTGAACTGCGTTCATGAATAAAGCAACTCTCAGCAGACATCGCATCGATCAATGGCCTTGATGGCAGTGGCCGAGTGGGACTCAAAGTCTTATACACTTCTCTGATGTGGTGTAGCAACTGCTGGTGGTGGTGGTGGTGGTGGTGGTGGTAGTGGCCGTGGCCGGGGTGAGAGAATCGGATCAAGGAGGGAGGGGGTGTGCGTGAAATGGGTGGGGGGGTGATTGGGGGGGGGGGCGATGGGGATAGGGGGGGGGGGGGAGATTGCTCACTGCTAGTCTGCTGACAGAAACTGGGTCAGGACGCTTGCTTCAAGAACTTGGTGCTACCAAAGATCTTATTATACTTTCAAAATAGTATGACAAACTTCTCTGATCGGCCGTGACCCAGCCGTGTCCCAACTGGACGTCTACCCTCAGCACACATATGCTGCCGGCCTTCTCTGGGCAGGAGGGGGTGGGACTTAGTGTGGGTCAACAGCAATGATGTGCTGTGTAGAGGTGTCCAGATCCTACCCATCCACACGTCATTGAAGCTGTTGTCTTGCTTGGGAAAGCCCTGAGCGTCCCGCGAGGGACGGGATCCACCAGTGAGAGGATTGCGGATGTAACTACACCACTCTCCTCCTCGGCAACTCAGTCCAGTTCTTTATTTCCCCCGCAACATAACCTCTCCTCTCTTACCTTCTGCTCTCGTAACCTCTCCTCTCCTAACTTTTGTTCTCGTAACCTCTCTTCTCTTACCTTCTGCTCTCATAACCTCTCCTCTCCTACCTTTTACCCTCGTAACCTCTCCTCAACTACCTTTTCTTCTCGTAACCTCTCCTCTCCTACCTTTTGCTCTCGTAACCTCTCCTCTTGTAACTTTTGCTCTCGCAACATCTCTTCTCCTACCTTTTACTCTCGTAACCTCTCCTCAACTACCTTTTCTTCTCGTAACCTCTCCTCTTCTACCTTTTACTCTCGTAACCTCTCCTCAACTACCTTTTCTTCTCGTAACATCTCTTGTCCTGCATTCTGCTCTTATGACCTCTCCTCTCCTATCTTTTACTCTCGTAACTTCTCCTCTTCTACCTTTTGCTCTCGCAACCTCTCCTGTCCCTCCTTTTACCCTCATAACTTCTCCTCTCCTAAACTTTGCGCTCGCAACCTCTCCTGTCCTGCCTTCTGCTCTCATGACCTATCTTTTACTCTCGTAACCTCTCCTCTTCTACCTTTTGTTCTCGCAACCTCTCCTGTCCTGCCTTCTGCTCTCGTGACCTCTCCTCTCTTACCTTTTGATCTCGTTACCTCTCCTCTTCTACCTTCTCCTCTCGTAACCTCTCCTCTCCTACCTTCTCTTCTCGTAACTTCTCCTCTCCTACCTTCTCCTCTCGTAACCTCTGCTCGTCATGCAACCCGACATTCGGTGAACAGGATGTTGGTAGCTTCCTATCCACTTGGTATTCGGGATAGACATTCATTCTATTTTCCCCCTGTAGCCTTATCCAGTACATACAACAGATAGAGAGAGAGAGAAAGAGAGAGAGAAAGAGAGAGAGAAAGAGAGAGAGAGAGACAGACAGACAGAGAGAGAGAGAGGCAGAGACAGAGAGAGGGAGACAGAGAGAGAGAGAGAGAGAGAGAGAGACAGAGAGACAGAGAGAGAGACAGAGAGAGAGACGGAGAGAGAGACAGAAAAAGAGATACAGAGAGAGAGACAGAGACAGATAGAGAGAGACAGAGAGAGAAGTAAAGTGTAATAGCAAGAAAAGAACATGCTGCTAATGCTGTTTTTCGTCCAAGCGGTCGGGTCTAATTGATCTGACCCCTGGTAACCTCTTCAGCTGCTTGGGTCCACCCCTGGCTGAGCCACCGAAGAAGGTCCGATGTTGAATTACCAGGGGATCCAGCTGATAAGGGAGCATAAAACGGCGCCAGCCAAGCGTAACACTCAACATGGGCGCATTAGTTAGGTGTAGAATCTCAAGAGAATACATGTATCGAGGGCTGGGCGTTGCCTACATTTCTCGCTCATAAGGAGACACTCGCCATGAAGGAGGGAGGCCGAGGGAGCTCCAATCGCTGCGTTCCACTGCAGAGGCCCAGATGAACTTAAATGGCGGAGACCGTGCCAATTAGGCTGCCGCTGACAGACGGCAGTGCCTGTAATGTGCTTCTCAGGATCCGAGAGTGGAAAAATGTACGTACACTGAAGTATTTGCTGTTCGAGTGCTCATTTGTATATTTTGAGGAGTAGGTGTATAGGTTATTTCTGGACATACACTGCCGATTTTTTTCCGTTTGTAAATACGCAGCACCGTACACGTACACTTTATGAATTATGTCCCTTGAATTGATCGCGATGAATCGAGGCACACCATTTTCGACAAAATTGTCTACAACTGAACCCGGGTTGGTTTTCTTCGTTGAAAAAGTTACCGTGCCATTCGATATTACACCATGGTGTGTTCTATCAAGAGAAAAACTGCTGTGATATCTGTATTGTCAATTATTTCGTCTATCGGCAACTTCTTCACCGACTCTCGCGCCAGGATGCAGCATGTTCTCTCAGATTTCCACCTTGCCAATTGATGATTGTCCGTTTTTTAGCCGTAGGTGCGTCTCCCTCTCCCTCGACTAGCCATCGAGGCGAGCCACTTGTCTAAAGGCTACGACAGACGTACCGTTTTTCCAAGCCGATTTTGATGCCGATTTGGTCTGACCGTTGTGTAAAAATCGGGTTGATAGCCACACGCAACGATAAGCAGTCGAGCCGTGCCGACCAAAGGTCAAGGTTGTTCCCGGCAAACCTCCTGCTTTCTCTCCAAAATGGCTTCCTCTTGTGATAGCGACGATGACTTGTTGGCGATTTTCGCAGTTTTGAATGAGTGCCGGAAAAGAAAGTTGAAAAAACAGCCGCGTAGGTGGTGGGTTCGTTCATGGTTGGCCCGGAGGCCTGTGCACCGACTGACCGAGATGTACACTGTACCAAACTGGGCCTTCATTTGCTCCTGGATTACGATCCAGGAGGCTAATCTCCTTAGCTCCACTTTATAGTCTTTTTTGAAGACATCCCAAATAACTGGTTGGGCATTCAGCTGACTTATCAAATATTCACTCTGTTCTCTGTTCAGTTTTGTCTTCGCCGTCATGTTTGTCAAAAGTTCTTCAGCAAGACGCTTTCTGATTGGTTGAAATCTTGGAATAGGTCTGGACCGGGTCGGTAGAATAGAGCATGCTCTATTGACAAGAATCGGATCGGATTGTATGCAAATGAGTCGACCGTTTGCAATTTTGACCGGATCGGCAGCAAAATCGTGGGACAAACGGTACGTCTGTCGGCGCCTTAAGAAACGCGCACATAGAACGATCTGTCCAACATATGCTGCGAAGAAAGTTATTGGTTTGAAGATGAGGTCATAGATTGACTGGTCACGTGGGCCAGACAAGACTGACATCATCTCCGCGTTGGATCCGCGAGTAGATGAATGGAACTTCGCAAAGAGATCTCGGACCTCCTACGACTGAGCGGGCATCTGCATGACACGTTCTTTATCTCCCTTGCAGGATGACTTATTCATGAACGCACTTTTTGCTATGCTAGATTTGGCCTCACACTGACGATAGTCGTCAAACTGTGGAACCCAAATTTACGCCGTCAACGTTCTTTGTTCATGCCATTTCTCCACGACCAACAGATGGTGGAGCAAAGATTAGCCACGATTTCTCTTCTAGCGCCCCACTCAAAGGTAATAACTGCATTTCATTTGGAACAGAAGAGACAATTTGCATTGCACAGCCCAGCTGGTTTCAGAAGTTGAGGTACTTATTCATTCGTGAATCGCAAATTGTCTACAGTGCTGTCTACGCCATGTGCATACACAAAGAAAACTTGAAGAAAGTTTCCTGGCTAAAATTTTAAAAGATATTAGGTCAGAATCAAAGAGTGCCTAAGCATGAGATGTAAATGCGAACATCTGGACAGACAAACGTTGCTATAACTAGGACGGGGTTGGTGTCGGTAATAGGTATACGATGGGTAAAATTATACCGTAGGTATCTAGCAAATAATTCATAGGTGAACGCATCGGCCTCTCTCTCTCTCTCTCTCTCTCTCTCTCTCTCTCTCTCTCTCTCTCTCTCTCTCTCTCTCTCTCTCTCTCTCTCTCTCGGCACAGTTCACCGTA
>JAWQFJ010006616.1:12500-16204 GCA_034096865.1 Theodoxus fluviatilis | reverse complement strand
CCTGTGTTTATTTGAGCTTGGGTTGTTTTCTTGTTGTTTGTGGTGTCCCCCCAAGGAGTGGAGGCTAGTTTAGTTGTAAACTCTTTTACTTATCAGGGTTACCTCTCCTTGAGGCGATTACATCGCCCTCTGGGAAGGGACTCGTAACTTCTAAAGTTTTTAGATAAGTAGATTTAAACGCGACAAATTGGAAGTGAAAATAAGAACTTTAATAAGGTTCCCGCATTATCAAATTGATAAAAATTTCACAATGCATACATCTAATAATGAAATCTCACTTAATAAATTTTGAAACATTAAGATATTATAAGCATATGAAACATTCATGTAAAGGTTTCATGGCATTGTCTTTCCTCCAGATACAATCTTGCAGAGAAAGACAGACGAGTACACAGACAAGAAGACACACACACGCACACACACACACACACACACACACACATTCACTCACACACACACACACATATTCACTCACACATACACACACATTCACTCACACACACACATTCACTCACACACACACACACACACACACACTCAAACACGCATGCACACCACACACACACACACACACAACCTTCCCTACACATGCACACACAAATAAACTGCATAGCAGCCACACAGATAGACTGGAAAAAGATACATGGACAGACAAAAAGACGCTGACCCTTAGATAGACACAAAGAAACAAAAACAGGACAACGCAAAATGCACAGACATAAAGTAACAAATGCCAAAACACACAGACAGATGATATGACACACAGGTAGACTCTATGACATACAGACAGATGCTATGACATACATGTAGACTCTATGACACACAGACAGATGCTATGACATACAGACAGACACTATGACATACAGACAGATGCTATGACGTACATGTAGACTCTATGACACACAGACAGATGCTATGACACACAGGTAGGCTCTATGACATACAGACAGATGCTATGACATACATGTAGGCTCTATGACACACAGACAGATGCTATGACACACAGGTAGGCTCTATAACATACAGACAGACACTGACACACATGTAGGCTCTATGACACACAGACAGATGCTATGACACACAGGTAGGCTCTATAACATACAGACAGACACTATGACACACATGTAGGCTCTATGACACACAGACAGATGCTATGACACACAGGTAGGCTCTATAACATACAGACAGATACTATGACACACAGGTAGGCTCTATGACACACAGACAGATGCTATGACACACAGGTAGGCTCTATGACACACAGACAAATGCCATGACAAACAGATAGGCACTAAGACACGCAGGCACATGCTATGGTACACAGGAAAGCACTATGACACACAGACAGACACTACAATGCACAAATAGGCACTCAGACATACAGACACTAAGACACACATAAATGGGCACATGACACACTGGCAGACACTATGATACACAAAAAGGCACTAGGACACATGCACGGCACTTACTGGAAGAAGCAGAGGAGTTGCATTGGTGGGGATCAGATGAGGCTTCAGACTTTACCTCCTTGGCGTTCCAAGTTAACACACCTTTTCTCGGTGTAGTGTTTTTCCTGTGGTGTACTATGTTTTTCATCTCAAATTAAAAAAACCACATCTCTGTCATTTCCTTCATAATAGTTCCCAAGAACTTGTCCTCTCACTTAGTGCAGATGTTATCGAGTGCCTTCCAGAATCTCTAAGTACTTTGTGAGGAATTTCATGTCATGATTCCTCAACTCTAACAACTATGAGCCACTACAAAGTTTGTAAAAGAAAGAGGAGGGATAAGTTTTCAAACAAGGCTTATGCTGTCAAGATTTAGTTTAAAGTGAACAATGTTTCATCAGATAGCAGTAATTAAATCAATGATAGTCATTCTGTCTAATTAAAGAAACATCTTTTTTCATTCTCATATCACACCAGCAACCTACCATTGAACAGTCTGTCTTGGCAACCTTAGTCACCAGCAATAGGGGGTACACTCAGTTCAAGTTTAGGTTTCTCTTTCCAGTCAGTAATGACTTGTAATGACACTTCCAACAGATCAAATGTAAAATCCTCCACCAATCATTCTTTCACAAGGCACTATCAGCAATGCAGATCACCTTTCCTGGACTATTTCACAACACACCTAAGCCTTTTCCTGCATCAAAAACCAAACTTGCTACAATGGCAAAACTGCCAAATGAGGGTAATTTGCAATAAAAATATACAATAAGTTCTGTCAAGATTTCACCAATCAAAGACAGTTTATGACAAACTTTAATGAAAGGTTGATAAACATTCTTGTGTAACTGTCATAGCTCAAAGACTTAAGGACACAACATCAAAGCTTTATTTGAGAAATTATTCAATAAGACTGCAGAGAATGATGATCCAAGTGGTTCTTTGTGAGGAAGAGTCGAAACAGTTAAAAGATGTTTATATGTGGAAGTTTGAGTCTTTAGTCCCATGATTGTAAAATTTCAGAATCTGTTGCTGGATGTAAGACCTTGCCCATCATATAATCACCTCTGTCACTTCATGTGACATTTCATCACATCCTGTCAAAGTAATGCAAGGAAACCTATGGCAAAATTGACAGTTGCCTGTGAGTAAACTTGAACAAGAAAACAGATTTGCAAGTCAAGGAATTCAATAGGAATTTAAAATGACATGACGGACTTACCTGCTTGTGGGTGCTGTTTTCACAGGCTGGCAGATGACACAGTAGTAGCAGACACGTTCAGTCTCACCCAGGTTTTCACTAGTGACTTTCCCCTGACACACTCTACACCGACTCACTCGGTAGATCTGCTGGTGGAAAATTAGGTTGCTCCCATCCTGGCGACACTGGAGAGGAAGGGAAAATGATTTGGCACTGAAAGTATGAAGGCAACTAAGAAAGACAGGAAAAAGGTGGGAAAAGATGCCAGGTCAACCACATATTGTGGTGTTTTGAAGTGACACCTTAAGTGGACAAAGGGGTAAAAGAAAAGAAAAAAAATAAAAGAAAGAAAGTTGCTATCCCTGCAGCATGTGACATGAGACTAGTCAACTCTGGGCTAATAACTAAAGTATCCTCCTCTACAGAAACCTGGAAAACTGAAGTTGGTTTATCATCATCTGCACAGGCAATCCTGCTTATTAACAGAAAATTCAGTCGAACACAATTATTAACAGTCTGCACATCTTGGTTGCATAGTTAAGCCACAAATACAAGAACTAGACTAATCCAAAATTTCAGTTACTTAGAACTATGAAATATCATTATTCATTGCCACTTGTTCAAAATGCACCATAATCTAAGAACTATTGAACTGGATACAAGTCTCGCATTAATTATCACATGGATCAGCTTTTACAAGTATTGCGGCATCCTATGTCATCCACTACTGACACACAGAGCACGCAGTCTCCACAGAGGCTGGCAACTCACCTCATAAAAAATCTTGGAATATTTCCTTGTGTCCTCTATGAGATAATAGATATGGTCTTCATCCAAGTCATTTATCTGTTGACAAAATAAAGCAAACCTTAAAAGAGCTCAATGTAAATTAACGACAGATCTGGCTCTATTTTCTCTACTTTTGCATTGTTGTAGCTGTCACCTGTGTAAACAAGAAAATAAGTGAATATTTGAAGATGTATTCCAGGCAACAGACTATACTATTAATCTGCTCCAAGGACAGTTATGAGTAAGCAGGTTCAATGGAAATT
>JAWQFJ010006616.1:0-2500 GCA_034096865.1 Theodoxus fluviatilis | reverse complement strand
AAGCCAGAACTACCAAGACACACTAGCAGCGTAAGCAACAGCCCACTACAAGCGCTAGCGGTCAGGTCTAGGCACCCTACAACGGCATTCCCGCGCAGGGGCACACTAGGGCAAACATCTAGCCTTACAGCCATGCACTACTAAATTCTACAGTCACTAATTCACTAACACCGCAGGTCACAATCACACACTACAACTATGTCAAGACATCAACACTAGGGAAAAAAAAAAGAAAAAAAATAAAAAAGAAAAAACACACACAGCACAGCATTCGAGCAACGGCAGCCGTCAGCACACTAGCCACGCTCGCTAGCAGGGAGTCAGTCACTACAGCACAGGCAGGCAGGCAACATACAACGGCCGCGCAGCAGGAAGGAAAGAAAAACACGAGCTACACTACACTGTCAGTCACCAGTGCTACACAACAACGCGCGTCAGCGGCAAAGGCACACTACAAGCTGCGTCATCAGCGCCAGGCAGCACTAAAACACAGCGCGCATTTGCACATCTAGCAACACACTAGCACTTAGCATTCTTACTATAGACTATCAACGGCAGCGTCAGCTCTACAGCTACAACGGCAGCGGCCAGAACATGCTATACAACGTCTAGCGCGACGCAGCCGTACACTACTAACGCTGTGGCAGTAAACATAAGTTCACACTTACAGGCAGCACAGAGACACAATGGAGACACCCACAACGTGTCCTTGATCAATGCGGAGGGGGTGTACACACGCGCAGTTGTAGTGCGTGTGGTGCGTGGAGCTTTTGCAGGGGCTTGGGGATCAAAGTAGAAGTAAATGGTGTGAGTGGGTGGACGGGGAGGGGGGGGGGGACGCGGAGGGGGGGGGGGGTGGGGGGGGGGGGGGGGGGGGAGGGGAAGGGGATGAGTGATTGATTGATTGATTCTTTATTTATCAATGATGAAATTTTAGGCATTTCTGCCTATCTTACAAATTGTCCTTGCCCATAAAGAAATGAAAACATGGATAGAAATAAGAAAAAAATACAAAGTAGCTAATCATACATGTAATCAAGCAGTTGGTAAGTTAATGAGAATATGAATCAAGAATGACAAAGATTTTTAGTAGATGCCTTTGACAACTGTCAGCTCAGTGAGTCATCAAGTTCAAAAGAATAATACGTGTTGCATATGTACAGGGCGACAACAGTGAGATCCTCTGATATAGATAATCACGTATGGACGCTTTAAAAGACTTCATGGAAGTATTGTTTCCTTAGGTGCAATGGAGAGTGTATTCCATATCATTAACACATCTGAATATTGTAATACTGCCTTTGAAAATTTTCTATTCTAAATTGGTGGTAGAATGAAAGGTGTTGCGAGATAGTGAATGGCTTGTATGGGACGAAATGAAGAGATCAGCAAGATACTTCGGTGCTCGTGAATGAGCAATTTTGTACATAAGGATGCATTTATTGAGGACGAGGTGTTTTTGAATAAGTGAGAAGGTAAGCCAAAGATTTCTGATTTAGCTTGTTCATCGGCATAGAACAATGTTTGAGTCAGGAAATAATGAAGCTTGGCAGCTCGTCCTGTAGCATGTGATTTTATTCTTGTTCTAAGTGCACTGGCCGATGGAGACTATACCCATAACATTAACACGTATGGCTAAAAGATCTAATATGGCCAATTTATGTTGTGCGTGAAGAAAACATTGCGCCCATAGCGATCGGGTGGGTGAACAAAATGCCTCATTGTTTACGAGAGCTAGGATAAAATGGAGGGAGTGTTCTTAAGCACTTTACATATGTCTTGCATGTAAGGAATTGTACACGTTGTTCGCTTAAGTGTTAGTTGTTCGATCAACAATTATGCCTGATAGGCACATCTGTGTGCTGAGACTTGCCTCGGATGATTTTTCATTATCTAAGCCATAAGGTGATGGCGTAGGCGGGGTTGTCGTTGTCGTTTTTTGTGCTTGTAGTTAGGATGCTATGCACTTGGGTTTTTGAGGAGTTTATGGACCATTTCTATTTGATTGAACAACGCATTAATTTGTAAAAAAAAAAAGATGGGCTTATCAGGTGGTAACTTATGTTTGTTGCTTTTTACTGTAGTTCAGGGCGCTATTGGATATGGCATCATTACTTGATTCTGTCGGGGGCATGACGCTGATAATGTGTGTCCAGTAACTGCATAAACATATTGGCATTTGGGGCAATTTGCCTTAATATACTAAATGGAGATCATGTTGATATAGGGGCAAGGCTGAAGGAGCTAATGGACCACTGCGACAATTGAGCCTTGTGAAGAACCCCGGACCTTGACGATTACGCGTCCACGAGGACGTACAACCCGTGGACATAGACACATTCAGCTCTCTATAGTGTGCAAGTCTGGATGGCGGAAAAAAAAAAAAAGACAGAGATACATTCGGATTTTTTCAAGGACATCAAGTGGTTAGATTGCAAGGTAGGTAATTTTCGTTAGTCAAGCTAGGGCATAATGCCTTTTTCAGGTCCAAGGAGAATGA
>JAWQFJ010006615.1:0-13837 GCA_034096865.1 Theodoxus fluviatilis | reverse complement strand
ATTATTTGGATGATCAGAGATGTGCGCCATGTCAGTGATTTTGTCTCTATGGTGAAGAAAGGTACAGATTATCACCTTCCTTGGGTGTGGACAGAAAGATGTGTTGCATAGATGCGAGGAAAGCAAGGTTAAAAAACAAGGACAAAGCCGGTGTCAACTTATGTCAACATCTGTTAGCCTGTACATCTGCGGCTATCAACTGTTGACACATGTTGACACCCGCCTTTTCCTCCCACGATCCTTGCTTTCTTTGCGTCTATGCAACGCGCGTTCTGTGACGTCAGTTAGTAAAGAGGTCAAGGACGTCAAACGGTATGAACTCCGAACGGCAAAGTACACTTATTTTATTTATGTTATATATACACTTTTAATTCCTTATTTGGCACTTTGATGTTGCACTTGACACACTTGCTGACAAAGAATATGAGTAGATGATGCACTCTCTGAAATTATTTCTCCATAATTTAAACTCAAATAATTACGAAGTGCACTGTGTAGTCTAGCGAACTATCACTGTACGATGTCGAGCACGTGTTTTCCATGGTAAGAGTCGTCGCCATTAAAAAAAGTACATTTTCTCAATGGAGAGTTTTTCCAGTGTTGATTTTATTACAGATGTTTGACATTATTTGCATAATTTCGAATCGCATGATTGACTACTACGAAAAGAACCAACCGCCAAGAGTTGGCAAGACAACGACCTTGTCTATTAATATTCAATGACCGAGGTCATAGTTACAACTGTACCTTTGTGTTCGACTTGAGTTTCTGTCTAACGTCTTGCCATATTTCAACCGAGCGTGGACAATATATCGACCACTTAATAGAGAAACACACATTTCACAACTCTGTGTGAAAACACTGGTTCATTTCATCGTATGTATTAAAATCATGAAGACCGTGTAAAGAGAACTACCATTATCAAACTACATGAAAAAGCATATATAAACTTCAGAAAGCCGTGATAACACGTACATCCACCACTGCGTGCATATGCAAATTTTTGGCGACCTTTCCTGAAGGCTTAGTTGCCGGAAGGGAAGGTCTGATACCAAATGAAAGATAGATGTCTGACCTCTTTCTATGATGTGACTCCCCTCTATAACGTGATCTTCTCCTTGATGTCCCCCCCCCCCCCCCTCTAGGATGTGACTCCCTCTGTGATATGACCCCGCTGTGAGTAAGAAGTGACCCACTGTGTCTCCCTGCACGATTGCAAGAGGCGAATAACCAGGGACATTGTGAAGTTACGTACTCTTACTCAAAATAATTCTAATGATTGTTCTTGGTCAATGGCTTTAAAAGTCTATTGAGGCTGATGGGCCTTAAAACAACCTCAATCATCTCCATTTTTGTTACCTTTTTTTCAGAAAAAAAACTTAGAAAGTTTTAGAAATTAGGAAGTGTGTGTGTCTTATCAATAATGGGTGAAGCTTTCTATTCTAACTCCATCCCACGTTTGACTCTCAACGGGTGGTCCCTACGCCCTAACACCAGGGCCCAACGCTGATGTTGAACACAAACGTGACAAAAAGTAACGCGTCCGGGTTTAGGTGAAACTCCCCGGACAGGCTAAGTCAGTCAGGCGGGGTGGCGGGTACGGCCTAGGCTGAGCGCTATTGGTAAAACCCCCCAAAATGCTAAGTTTTTTGCAAAACAAGTAACAAAAATTGTATGGTTTTTTAGGCGTTTTAGAACAAAAGAATCAAAATGGCCTTAAGAACATTTGACCAAAAAATCCCGCAATAGCGGCCCCCCGCAATAGAAAAAAAAACGAAAACATTTCTAAGTTATTAAAAAGTTACAAAAATTTTATGTTTTTTTTTGTGTTTTAGGACAAAAGAATCAAAATTGTCGGAAGAACTTTTGTTATATTAAAAATCCCGCAATAGCGGCCCTCCGCAATAGCGGCCCTCCGCAATAGAGAGCCGACCCCATTATCCAGCATCCTAATACTTATCATCCATTATCAATCATTCTAATCCTCCTCATTCATAAGATATCATTCTATTCCATTTCATTCATTATCTATCATTCTAATCCTCCTCTATCATCTATCATTGTAATTCACTTTGTCCATCATTTTAATCTTCCTCATCCATCTTTCATCATTCAAATCCTCTTTATTTATTAATCATTATCTATTATTCTAATCCTCCTCTTCCATCATCTATCATTCTAATCATCCTCATCCATCTTTCATCATTCTAATTCTCCTCATTAATCATCCAACATCTATCAGTCAGATCATCCTCATTCATCATCTATCATTCAAACCTCTTCATTTAAAATCTACTATTCTAGTGTTCTTCATCTACCCATCAATCTTTCTAATCCTTCTGAAAAATTATCTATCATTATCTAATCTCCCAATTCATCATATATCCATCTTTCTAATCCTTTTAATTACTCAACTAGCATGAATCATTTATCTTTCTAATACTTCTCATTCATTATATATTATTCTAATCCTCATATATTATTCTTTTCCTCCTAATCCCTCATTTTCTATCATTCTAATCTCTGTTATTAAATCAATTATCATTCTAATCCTCCTCATATATCATTTATTATTCTAATCCTCTTCAGTCATCATCCATCCTTCTTATCTTCCTCATTTGTCATTTATCATTCCTGTTTTTCTCATTCATCATGTATCCTTGTAATCCTCCTCCTTCATCAGTTATCATTCTAATCCTCCTCATTCATTATATATCATTCTAATCATCCTCATTTATCATTTAACCTTATAGTTTTCCTTTTTGGTCATCTATTATTCTAATTCTTATCATTCATTATCTATCATAGTAATCCTTCTCATTCATCCTGTATCACTCTAACCCTCCTTATTCATTATCTATCATTCTAATCATTATCATTGCTCATCCATCATTCTCATCCTCTACATTCATCAACCATCATTTTAATTCATTCTCATTCATCATTTATCTATCTAACCCTCCTTATTCACCATCCATCATTTTAATTCATTCTCATTCATTGTTTATCATTCTAATCCTCCTTATTCATCATCCATCATTTTAATTCATTCTCATTCATCGTTTATCATTCTAATCCTCCTTATTCATCATCCATCATTTTAATTCATTCTCATTCATCGTTTATCATTCTAATCCTCCTTATTCATCATCCATTATTCTAAATCTTCTCATTCATCAGTCTAATCCTCCTCATTCATTATCTATAACTCTAATCTTCCTCATTGATCCTTTATCCTTATAGTTCTCCTTATTCATAATCCATTATTTCAATTTTCATCATTCATCATTCATCATTCTAATTTTCATCATTCCTCATTCCTCATTCTAATCCTCCTCATTAATCATCTATCATTCTAATCTTCCTCATTCATCATTTATCCATATAGTTCTCCTTATTCATCATCCATAGTGTGTTCTAATTCTCCTCTTTCATCATTCATCATTCATCATTCTAATCCTCCTCATTAATCATCTATCATTCTAATCTTCCTCATTCATCATTTATCCATACAGTTCTCCTTATTCATCATCCATAGTGTGTTCTAATTCTCCTCGTTCATCATTCATCATTCATCATTCTAATCCTCCTCATTAATCATCTATCATTCTAATCATCCTCATTCATCATTTATCCATATAGTTCTCCTTATTCATCATCCATAGTGTGTTCTAATTCTCCTCATTCATCATTCATCATTCTAATCCTCCTCATTCATCATCTACCAGTCTGATTCACCCTCATTCATCATTTATCATTCTAATCCTCTTCATCCATCATCTATCATTCTAATCTTCCTCATTCATCATTTGTCATTCGAATCCTCCTCATTCATCTTTTATCATTGTAAAACTCCTCACCCATTATCTATTATTCATATTATCCTCATTTTTATCTATTATTCTAATTCTTATTCTTTATTTATCATCCTCATCCCCCTCATTCATCATTTATCATTGTAATCCTTCTCATTCATCATCCATCGTTGTAATTCTTCTCATTCATCATTTATCATTCAAATCTTTCTCATCCATCATTTAACATTCTAATTTTTCTCATTCATCATTTATCATTCTATTCTTTCTCATTCATCATCTATCATTCTAATCCTCTTTATTCATCATCCATCAATCTAATCCTCATTCATCATATATCATTCTAATCCTCTTTATTCATCATCCATCAATCTAATCCTCATTCATCATATATCATTCTAATCCTCTTTATTCATCATCCATCAATCTAATCCTCATTCATCATTTATCATTCTAATCTTTCTCATTCATCATCTATCATTCTAATCCTCTTTATTCATCATCCATCAATCTAATCCTCATACATCATCTATCATTCTAATCCTCTTTATTCATCATCCATCAATCTAATCCTCATTCATCATATATCATTCTAATCCTCTTTATTCATCATCCATCAATCTAATCCTCATTCATCATCTATCATTCTAATCCTCTTTATTCATCATCCATCAATCTAATCCTCATTCATCATATATCATTCTAATCCTCTTTATTCATCATCCATCAATCTAATCCTCATTCATCATCTATCATTCTAATCCTCTTTATTCATCATCCATCAATCTAATCCTCATTCATCATCTATCATTCTAATCCTCTTTATTCATCATCCATCAATCTAATCCTGATTTATCATCTATCATTCTAATCCTCTTTATTCATCATCCATCAATCTAATCCTCATTCATCATATATCATTCTAATCCTCTTTATTCATCATCCATCAATCTAATCCTCATTCATCATCTATCATTCTAATCCTCTTTATTCATCATCCATTAATCTAATCCTCATTCATCATATATCATTCTAATCCTCTTTATTCATCATCCATCAAGCTAATCCTCATTCATCATCTATCATTCTAATCCTCTTTATTCATCATCCATCAATCTAATCCTCATTCATCATCCATCATTCTAATCCTCATTCATCATCCATCAATCTAATCCTCATTCATCATATATCAATCTAATCCTCATTCATCATCTATCAATCTAATCCTCATTCATCATATATCAATCTAATCCTCATTCATCATATATCAATCTAATCCTCATTCATCATCTATCAATCTAATCCTCATTCATCATATATCAATCTAATCCTCATTCATCATATATCAATCTAATCCTCATTCATCATCTATCATTGTAGTCTGGCTCATTCATCATCTGTCATATAATTTTTTTCATTCATAATAAATCATTCTAATCCTCATCAGTCATCATCTATAATTCTGATCTTTCTCATACTGCATCCATCATCCTTATCCTCCTTATTCATAGTGTATCATTGTAATCCTCCTCATTCATCATTCTAATCCTCCTCATTCATCATTCTAATCCTCCTCATTCATCATTCTAATCCTCCTCATTCATCATTCTAATCCTCCTCATTCATCATTCTAATCCTCCTCATTCATCATTCTAATCCTCCTCATTCATCATTCTAATGCTCCTTATTCATCATTCTAATCCTCCTCATTCATCATTCTAATCCTCCTCAGCTATCATCCATCATTCTAATCCTCCTCATCCATCATTCATCATTCTAATTCTCATTCATCATCTATCATTGAAATCCTCATCATCATCATCCATCATTCACATCAGCCATCTACATCATTCATCAACATCATTCTGGATCAATCACTCACACCATTCATCCACATCAATCAACCACATCAATCATCCACGCCATTTATCCACATCAATCATGCACATCGATCATCCATATCAACCCCATCGATCATCCATATCAACCCCATCGATCACTCACATCAGGTACATCAAACATCCATATTAACCAGATCAATCATCTGTATCATCCACATCAATTATCCATTTCATTAACATCATCCACATCATTATCATCCACATGATGTTGATGATGATGATGATGATGATGATGATGATGATGATGATGATGATGATGATGATGATGATGATGATGATGATGATGATGATGATGATGATGATGATGATGATGATGATGATGATGATGATGATGATGATGATGATGATGATGGTGGTGATGATGGCGGTGGTGGTGGTGGTGGTGGTGATGATGATGATGATGATGATGATGATGATGAAGCTGATGATGATGATTGATGATTGATGATTGATAACTGATAATTGATGATGATTGATGATGATGTTGATGATGATGATGATGATGATGATGATAATGATGATGATGACGATGTAGATGATGATGTGGATGATGAGGTGGAAGATGCGGTCTAGAATGAGGTAGCGGGGGAAGATGAGGTAGAGGAGAATAAGGTAGAGGAAAAGAAAGAGGAGGAGTAGGAGGAGGCGGAGGTGAAGATATTATTTGGATGATCAGAGATGTGCGCCATGTCAGTGATTTTGTCTCTATGGTGAAGAAAGGTACAGATTATCACCTTCCTTGGGTGTGGACAGAAAGATGTGTTGCATAGATGCGAGGAAAGCAAGGTTAAAAAACAAGGACAAAGCCGGTGTCAACTTATGTCAACATCTGTTAGCCTGTACATCTGCGGCTATCAACTGTTGACACATGTTGACACCCGCCTTTTCCTCCCACGATCCTTGCTTTCTTTGCGTCTATGCAACGCGCGTTCTGTGACGTCAGTTAGTAAAGAGGTCAAGGACGTCAAACGGTATGAACTCCGAACGGCAAAGTACACTTATTTTATTTATGTTATATATACACTTTTAATTCCTTATTTGGCACTTTGATGTTGCACTTGACACACTTGCTGACAAAGAATATGAGTAGATGATGCACTCTCTGAAATTATTTCTCCATAATTTAAACTCAAATAATTACGAAGTGCACTGTGTAGTCTAGCGAACTATCACTGTACGATGTCGAGCACGTGTTTTCCATGGTAAGAGTCGTCGCCATTAAAAAAAGTACATTTTCTCAATGGAGAGTTTTTCCAGTGTTGATTTTATTACAGATGTTTGACATTATTTGCATAATTTCGAATCGCATGATTGACTACTACGAAAAGAACCAACCGCCAAGAGTTGGCAAGACAACGACCTTGTCTATTAATATTCAATGACCGAGGTCATAGTTACAACTGTACCTTTGTGTTCGACTTGAGTTTCTGTCTAACGTCTTGCCATATTTCAACCGAGCGTGGACAATATATCGACCACTTAATAGAGAAACACACATTTCACAACTCTGTGTGAAAACACTGGTTCATTTCATCGTATGTATTAAAATCATGAAGACCGTGTAAAGAGAACTACCATTATCAAACTACATGAAAAAGCATATATAAACTTCAGAAAGCCGTGATAACACGTACATCCACCACTGCGTGCATATGCAAATTTTTGGCGACCTTTCCTGAAGGCTTAGTTGCCGGAAGGGAAGGTCTGATACCAAATGAAAGATAGATGTCTGACCTCTTTCTATGATGTGACTCCCCTCTATAACGTGATCTTCTCCTTGATGTCCCCCCCCCCCCCCCCTCTAGGATGTGACTCCCTCTGTGATATGACCCGCTGTGAGTAAGAAGTGACCCACTGTGTCTCCCTGCACGATTGCAAGAGGCGAATAACCAGGGACATTGTGAAGTTACGTACTCTTACTCAAAATAATTCTAATGATTGTTCTTGGTCAATGGCTTTAAAAGTCTATTGAGGCTGATGGGCCTTAAAACAACCTCAATCATCTCCATTTTTGTTACCTTTTTTTGAGAAAAAAAAACTTAGAAAGTTTAAGAAATTAGGAAGTGTGTGTGTCTTATCAATAATGGGTGAAGCTTTCTATTCTAACTCCATCCCACGTTTGACTCTCAACGGGTGGTCCCTACGCCCTAACACCAGGGCCCAACGCTGATGTTGAACACAAACGTGACAAAAAGTAACGCGTCCGGGTTTAGGTGAAACTCCCCGGACAGGCTAAGTCAGTCAGGCGGGGTGGCGGGTACGGCCTAGGCTGAGCGCTATTGGTAAAACCCCCCAAAATGCTAAGTTTTTTGCAAAACAAGTAACAAAAATTGTATGGTTTTTTAGGCGTTTTAGAACAAAAGAATCAAAATGGCCTTAAGAACATTTGACCAAAAAATCCCGCAATAGCGGCCCCCCGCAATAGAAAAAAAAACGAAAACATTTCTAAGTTATTAAAAAGTTACAAAAATTTTATGTTTTTTTTGTGTTTTAGGACAAAAGAATCAAAATTGTCGGAAGAACTTTTGTTATATTAAAAATCCCGCAATAGCGGCCCTCCGCAATAGCGGCCCTCCGCAATAGAGAGCCGACCCCATTATCCAGCATCCTAATACTTATCATCCATTATCAATCATTCTAATCCTCCTCATTCATAAGATATCATTCTATTCCATTTCATTCATTATCTATCATTCTAATCCTCCTCTATCATCTATCATTGTAATTCACTTTGTCCATCATTTTAATCTTCCTCATCCATCTTTCATCATTCAAATCCTCTTTATTTATTAATCATTATCTATTATTCTAATCCTCCTCTTCCATCATCTATCATTCTAATCATCCTCATCCATCTTTCATCATTCTAATTCTCCTCATTAATCATCCAACATCTATCAGTCAGATCATCCTCATTCATCATCTATCATTCAAACCTCTTCATTTAAAATCTACTATTCTAGTGTTCTTCATCTACCCATCAATCTTTCTAATCCTTCTGAAAAATTATCTATCATTATCTAATCTCCCAATTCATCATATATCCATCTTTCTAATCCTTTTAATTACTCAACTAGCATGAATCATTTATCTTTCTAATACTCCTCATTCATTATATATTATTCTAATCCTCATATATTATTCTTTTCCTCCTAATCCCTCATTTTCTATCATTCTAATCTCTGTTATTAAATCAATTATCATTCTAATCCTCCTCATATATCATTTATTATTCTAATCCTCCTCAGTCATCATCCATCCTTCTTATCTTCCTCATTTGTCATTTATCATTCCTGTTTTTCTCATTCATCATGTATCCTTGTAATCCTCCTCCTTCATCAGTTATCATTCTAATCCTCCTCATTCATTATATATCATTCTAATCATCCTCATTTATCATTTAACCTTATAGTTTTCCTTTTTGGTCATCTATTATTCTAATTCTTATCATTCATTATCTATCATAGTAATCCTTCTCATTCATCCTGTATCACTCTAACCCTCCTTATTCATTATCTATCATTCTAATCATTATCATTGCTCATCCATCATTCTCATCCTCTACATTCATCAACCATCATTTTAATTCATTCTCATTCATCATTTATCTATCTAACCCTCCTTATTCACCATCCATCATTTTAATTCATTCTCATTCATTGTTTATCATTCTAATCCTCCTTATTCATCATCCATCATTTTAATTCATTCTCATTCATCGTTTATCATTCTAATCCTCCTTATTCATCATCCATCATTTTAATTCATTCTCATTCATCGTTTATCATTCTAATCCTCCTTATTCATCATCCATTATTCTAAATCTTCTCATTCATCAGTCTAATCCTCCTCATTCATTATCTATAACTCTAATCTTCCTCATTGATCCTTTATCCTTATAGTTCTCCTTATTCATAATCCATTATTTCAATTTTCATCATTCATCATTCATCATTCTAATTTTCATCATTCCTCATTCCTCATTCTAATCCTCCTCATTAATCATCTATCATTCTAATCTTTCTCATTCATCATTTATCCATATAGTTCTCCTTATTCATCATCCATAGTGTGTTCTAATTCTCCTCTTTCATCATTCATCATTCATCATTCTAATCCTCCTCATTAATCATCTATCATTCTAATCTTCCTCATTCATCATTTATCCATACAGTTCTCCTTATTCATCATCCATAGTGTGTTCTAATTCTCCTCGTTCATCATTCATCATTCTAATCCTCCTCATTAATCATCTATCATTCTAATCATCCTCATTCATCATTTATCCATATAGTTCTCCTTATTCATCATCCATAGTGTGTTATAATTCTCCTCATTCATCATTCATCATTCTAATCCTCCTCATTCATCATCTACCAGTCTGATTCACCCTCATTCATCATTTATCATTCTAATCCTCTTCATCCATCATCTATCATTCTAATCTTCCTCATTCATCATTTGTCATTCGAATCCTCCTCATTCATCTTTTATCATTGTAAAACTCCTCACCCATTATCTATTATTCATATTATCCTCATTTTTATCTATTATTCTAATTCTTATTCTTTATTTATCATCCTCATCCCCCTCATTCATCATTTATCATTGTAATCCTTCTCATTCATCATCCATCGTTGTAATTCTTCTCATTCATCATTTATCATTCAAATCTTTCTCATCCATCATTTAACATTCTAATTTTTCTCATTTATCATTCTATTCTTTCTCATTCATCATCTATCATTCTAATCCTCTTTATTCATCATCCATCAATCTAATCCTCATTCATCATATATCATTCTAATCCTCTTTATTCATCATCCATCAATCTAATCCTCATTCATCATATATCATTCTAATCCTCTTTATTCATCATCCATCAATCTAATCCTCATTCATCATTTATCATTCTAATCTTTCTCATTCATCATCTATCATTCTAATCCTCTTTATTCATCATCCATCAATCTAATCCTCATACATCATCTATCATTCTAATCCTCTTTATTCATCATCCATCAATCTAATCCTCATTCATCATATATCATTCTAATCCTCTTTATTCATCATCCATCAATCTAATCCTCATTCATCATCTATCATTCTAATCCTCATTTATTCATCATCCATCAATCTAATCCTCATTCATCATATATCATTCTAATCCTCTTTATTCATCATCCATCAATCTAATCCTCATTCATCATCTATCATTCTAATCCTCTTTATTCATCATCCATCAATCTAATCCTCATTCATCATCTATCATTCTAATCCTCTTTATTCATCATCCATCAATCTAATCCTGATTTATCATCTATCATTCTAATCCTCTTTATTCATCATCCATCAATCTAATCCTCATTCATCATATATCATTCTAATCCTCTTTATTCATCATCCATCAATCTAATCCTCATTCATCATATATCATTCTAATCCTCCTCATACATCATTCATCAATATAATTCACATTCATCATCTATCATTCAAATCCTCCTCATCCATCATCTATCATTCTAATCTCTTCATCCATCATCTATCATTCAAATCCTCCTCATTAATCTTTATCATTGTAAACTCCTCACCATTATCTATTATTCATATATCCTCATTTTCATCTATCATTCTAATTCCTTATTCATCATTCATCATCTCATCCCTCATTCATCATCTATCATTGTAATCCTTCTAATTCATCATCCATCATTCTAAATCTTTCTCATCCATCATTTATCATTCTAATCTTTCTCATCCATCATTTAACATTCTAATCTCATTCATCATTTATCATTCTAATCTTTCTCATTCATCATCTATCATTCTAATCCTCTTTATTCATCATCCATCAATCTAATCCTCATTCATCATATATCATTCTAATCCTCTTTATTCATCATCCATCAATCTAATCCTCATTCATCATATATCATTCTAATCCTCTTTATTCATCATCCATCAATCTAATCCTCATTCATCATATATCATTCTAATCCTCTTTATTCATCATCCATCAATCTAATCCTCATTCATCATTTATCATTCTAATCTTTCTCATTCATCATCTATCATTCTAATCCTCTTTATTCATCATCCATCAATCTAATCCTCATACATCATCTATCATTCTAATCCTCTTTATTCATCATCCATCAATCTAATCCTCATTCATCATATATCATTCTAATCCTCTTTATTCATCATCCATCAATCTAATCCTCATTCATCATCTATCATTCTAATCCTCTTTATTCATCATCCATCAATCTAATCCTCATTCATCATCTATCATTCTAATCCTCTTTATTCATCATCCATCAATCTAATCCTCATTCATCATCTATCATTCTAATCCTCTTTATTCATCATCCATCAATCTAATCCTCATTCATCATCTATCATTCTAATCCTCTTTATTCATCATCCATCAATCTAATCCTGATTTATCATCTATCATTCTAATCCTCTTTATTCATCATCCATCAATCTAATCCTCATTCATCATATATCATTCTAATCCTCTTTATTCATCATCCATCAATCTAATCCTCATTCATCATCTATCATTATAATCCTCTTTATTCATCATCCATTAATCTAATCCTCATTCATCATATATCATTCTAATCCTCTTTATTCATCATCCATCAAGCTAATCCTCATTCATCATCTATCATTCTAATCCTCTTTATTCATCATCCATCAATCTAATCCTCATTCATCATCCATCATTCTAATCCTCATTCATCATCCATCAATCTAATCCTCATTCATCATATATCAATCTAATCCTCATTCATCATCTATCAATCTAATCCTCATTCATCATATATCAATCTAATCCTCATTCATCATATATCAATCTAATCCTCATTCATCATCTATCAATCTAATCCTCATTCATCATATATCAATCTAATCCTCATTCATCATATATCAATCTAATCCTCATTCGTCATCTATCATTGTAGTCTGGCTCATTCATCATCTGTCATATAATTTTTTTTCATTCATAATAAATCATTCTAATCCTCATCAGTCATCATCTATAATTCTGATCTTTCTCATACTGCATCCATCATCCTTATCCTCCTTATTCATAGTGTATCATTGTAATCCTCCTCATTCATCATTCTAATCCTCCTCATTCATCATTCTAATCCTCCTCATTCATCATTCTAATCCTCCTCATTCATCATTCTAATCCTCCTCATTCATCATTCTAATCCTCCTCATTCATCATTCTAATCCTCCTCATTCATCATTCTAATGCTCCTTATTCATCATTCTAATCCTCCTCATTCATCATTCTAATCCTCCTCAGCTATCATCCATCATTCTAATCCTCCTCATCCATCATTCATCATTCTAATTCTCATTCATCATCTATCATTGAAATCCTCATCATCATCATCCATCATTCACATCAGCCATCTACATCATTCATCAACATCATTCTGGATCAATCACTCACACCATTCATCCACATCAATCAACCACATCAATCATCCACGCCATTTATCCACATCAATCATGCACATCGATCATCCATATCAACCCCATCGATCACTCACATCAGGTACATCAAACATCCATATTAACCAGATCAATCATCTGTATCATCCACATCAATTATCCATTTCATTAACATCATCCACATCATTATCATCCACATGATGTTGATGATGATGATGATGATGATGATGATGATGATGATGATGATGATGATGATGATGATGATGATGATGATGATGATGATGATGATGATGATGATGATGATGGTGGTGATGATGGCGGTGGTGGTGGTGGTGGTGGTGGTGGTGATGATGATGATGATGATGATGATGATGATGATGATGATGATGATGATGATGATGATGATGAAGATGATGATGATGATTGATGATTGATGATTGATAACTGATAATTGATGATGATTGATGATGATGTTGATGATGATGATGATGATGATGATGATGATGATGACGATGTAGATGATGATGTGGATGATGAGGTGGAAGATGCGGTCTAGAATGAGGTAGCGGGGGAAGATGAGGTAGAGGAGAATAAGGTAGAGGAAAAGAAAGAGGAGGAGTAGGAGGAGGCGGAGGTGAAGAT
>JAWQFJ010006613.1:20000-24472 GCA_034096865.1 Theodoxus fluviatilis | reverse complement strand
CGGTTTGCTTTGCTGGAAATCTCTCTGCAGTGACTTATGCTGAGTCAGCCACGAGAGTGTGGGAGGAGAGCCTTTGGTTGAATGGGACGAAGTTTCGCTTTGGAAGCACCACGGCCTGACGTGTTTTTGAGGTAATGTGCAATTTGTGACAATTCTTTTGCCATGGGGTAATTGACCGTTAGTTAAGGCGGGAAGTGGGTCATTCATTGTGCATGAGTGAATTATGCTTTGAGATCGAAGTAAATCTTTGGGGAAAGGTTGGGGGAAATGCCTATCTCCATTCAGTCGTGATTTGTGATTCACTTCGTGTACCGGGCTTGTTAAATTTGATTTACTCGTTGGGTGCGAGCAAGCTCTTTTCAACTAAGTGTTGGGCAAGAGTGCGTCGCTTAATGTTGAATCACGCCTATGTAAATTTCTGGGGAGAAAGAGTAGTTTTCTCATTGGGGGCACTCGGTTATATGTTTCAGGCTTATCGAACTGGCTACTTATGAACCTCGCTCGTTCTACGTGCACTCTACGAGTACTCTGTCGTTTCGGCTTCCTCGAGAGTTAGTGAGAACTCTTTCTACGTCGGCGCGGGCCAGCGTCGAGATGGGAGAACGACGCTTCAAAGCACACGGTGTGCTTTTTCCTCAGCGGCTATGGAGACTGATGTGCAAGTACTCTCTTCATTAGTAACTCCGGGAGTTACAATTTCGTTAAGACTAGCTGTGTGCTGTTTTTGGGGTCTAACGAAATACACCGACGAACTGGTGTGTTAAGTCCACAGGGGTTGTGGCCTAACCGTCAGGGTGATAGGACGGGTTAGAGGCAGGACGGTCGGAGACGCGGGGCGGTGCAACGAGCAGCCATTGGTTGTAGGGGGGATATACAACGGGAGAGTGCGATGAATGGACTGATCTTCTTGTAGGATGAAATTATGTCGCACTTATTCTGATGACCGGGGGGATTCCTGCTGCAGTTCGGACGGACTTTCCAAACTTTACTGACTTGGGCGGCGAGTGTAGAGCTCGCTAGTCAGTGATATCTCAGGACAGGAGCGGGGCGTGGGAGCCTACCTGTTTGCCACGACGTCGAGACGCCGGGAGGCGCAATTCTTCGCTGCACTACTGGGAACCTTCTGAGAGGAACTTTTCCTCTAGACTTGTCTAAGCACAATGCTTTGGGGACAGTTGTACTTTTGACGGACTGAAAGAGGGAAGAAGGGGTAGTGAGTCGTGTGCGGAATTTTCTGAGAGTTTGGGTTGGTAACTTTGCCTTGGTTGGGTAGGGTAATTCTATGACAGGATTGGAGTTTTCTGGACTATGGACGGTCCGAGCTTCGGAAAAGGGTAAGCTGGAACCTTTTCACCTTTCTTTGTGTTTACGGCATCTAATTTATAACTCACGGGAGTTTGTGTCGTACAGGTTTTGTTGAACGAGAAAGGGACGCGCGAGAGCGTCTTCACGTGTGTCTGATTTGCCTCTGTGTGTCTTGCCTTGATACGAGTGGTGGGCGGAAGTACGTCATCAAGGGGAAGAGGGGGTGGAGCTAACGGGGTTCTGAGCTCATTGTTATGCAGACCGTGAAGGGGTATTGTTGTGGGGCTTCGTTCAGAGTAACTTAGCTAACGGAGACTGTGTGTAAGAACGGGGGGAAATCTTTCTGTGGGGATTTGTTCCAATGTTCTGGGATTTCAAGGGGAGTCTGGGAATTTCAATTTAACGCGGGTTGTTAAATGTTTTGCAGTAGAATTGGAGATTGTTTGTGGGTCGAAGGTTGTTTACGTTTTTGAATCACTGTGGGAGTGAAAGACTTTGATCTCTGTTGGGAGATTTCCCTCGTTATTGCAGTGAGCATTCTAACGAGTGGTTGAAAGGGGTGTTTGTTTATTACCAGAACTGCATTTTTAATAAATTCCAGTTTCTGGTGTTTATATGGAGGAGTGAAGAGGAGTGAAGTTTTTATTACACATTGTTAGTCAGTTAGTCACCGGTGACTTAGTACTGCTTCCTTGTGTATGTTTTTCTGCTTGGATTTGTTTATTTCCCTTGGTGCCAGTTTGTTGTTGTTGATTTTTATCCCTGTTTCCGGTAGCGGAAGTGTCTCCACCTTGCTCCGCTGCCTGACTTTGTTTTGATTTCTTTTTCCTTACGATTAATCACCTGCCTGCTCTTACCTTTGCGGCCCTGTGCAGCGAGGAGGAGTTTGTTTTTGATTAAACTTAAATTTTTTATTTTCAACCTGATTCAGTGGTCTTTATTCACTTGTTTTGTTTGACGTTTGTGGTGTCCCCCCAAGGAGTGGTGGTTAGGTTTAGTTGTAAACCATTGTTTATCTTAAGGTCTTTCTTCTCTTGGACGACTACGTCGTTCCTCGAGAGGGGACCTATCATTAGCCAGTAAGGATAAACGCGACAATAAGGATTTACAAAAATCAATACACTTATGAAGAGCTGCTGTCTTTGATAGTTGTGGATACATGTGTCCCTTCAAGAGACTTGTGCCTATAGATAAAGTCTGTTGCTGAAGTAATTATCATTTCTTTTATATTCCTAATTCAGTGGTAATCTTAGGACATCTTCATGATGAGAACCAGTGCTGGCATTATTTATTTAGTGTTCAGTGGATGATTAGCTGTTTGGAGTTGTAAGTCTGTATTTCAGGAACAGAACTGTGGTGCAGGTTTTCAATATGCCAGTTTATGAAAAATGCACTCGCATTGCTTGTTAAGGCTTACCAGTAATACATTGTGTGCATCATCTGGAAAGATTTAGGAACTACCCGGGTATTTTCAACCATAGAACCATAGGGAATATCGGCTATTCCTGATAATCCACAGAGGAACTATCACACTATATGTATCAGATGGATTCACGGTGGTTCTATTTTGAGCTGGCAGCAACATACTCTTTGTCTGATAACTGAAGACCTGCCATGTCTGTGCAGACTGCCAAAAAGGAGCCATAGTTCATTGGCAGAACTGTATGATCTACATGTATATGATAATAAATTCCATTGTCTTGATTCCATTGCTGCACAAAGTAATTCAGTTTTTGTATGAAACCAATTAATGTGAAACTAAAGCGTCATTTCATAATGTAGTGAATTTATATCTGTGTTCAGATTTATTAGCACCTAATGTGATTGGAAGGTATATAGTTGTAGATTCATGACAGCACTACAAAATACATTTCCATACCTTGCAGTATGCTCACCGGAAAATAATAACATCTGTTAAACTATTTCAGGTATGCATCCTTCCTGGATTATGTATGCCTGCCTACCCATCTCTATGTCTGCTTGTCTGCCAGCCTTCCTGCTTGCCTTCCTGTCTGTATGTCTGCCTGTCAGTCATTCCACTTATCTGCCTGCCTGCCAGTTAGTCAGACAGTCCATCTGCCTGCTTGCCTGCATATCTGCTTACCTGCTTCAGTGCTTGCTTGCCTGCCTGTCAATCTGCTCTACTATTGATCCATATGTCTACTTGGCTACCTACCTACCTTTTCTGCCTGCCTGCCTGCCTACCTATCTACCCACCTACCTACCTACCTACCTACCAACCCGCTCACCCATCCACCCACCCACCCACCCAACTTACCTAACCACCTAACCTACCTACCTGACCTACCTACCCACCCACCCACCCACCATCTGTCTGCCTTTGTATGTGTGTGCGTGCGTGTGTGTGTGCATCCTCCACCAACCTGCTCCCCGAGAAGTGTCTTACCTTCTTCACATCTACATTGGGGAGACTGAACTATGCTCTGTCAGCCAGTTCACATACCTGGGCTGCATCATCATGTCAGATGTCAAGGTAGACAAGAAAGTGGACTGCAGACTAGCCAAGGCCAGCAGAGCTTTTGGCAGGTTGTATAAGAGAGTGTGGAGCAACAAACACCTCAGAAAGGACACTAAAGTCAGTGTATACAGAGCCATTGTCCTTAACACACTCCTATATGGCTCAGAATCCTGGGTCCTATACCGACGACACCTGAGGCTCATGGATTCCACCAATGTTGTCTTCGTACAATCCTGGAGATACACTGAAGCGACTGCATCACTAATGTGGAAGTTTTGGCATAGAGCCTTAGAGGCCATGCTTTTGAGATCCCAGCTGTGCTGGGCAGGCCATGTTTCCAGATTGGAAAACCACTGCCTGCTCAAAGTAGCACTATTTGGTGAGCTGTCCACTGGTGGACGTGACAAAGGGGGCCCGAAAAAGAGATACAAAGATTCCCTCAAGAAAGCCCTCATCTCCTGCCACATCAATCCCTAACGGTGGACCTCCATCACTGCTGACAGAGATGCCTGGCACCCCTCCATTAACGAAGCCTCGGCAGTGTTGGAGAGCTCCCGCAGGGACACACTGAAGGAGAAGCACCAGAGGAGAAAAAACCGAGAGGGTGTCATGTTAGACCCTGACCAGACCTTCTTCTGTGACCGCTGTGGTCGGGCTTGCCTGTCCTGTATCGGCCTCCACAGCCACC
>JAWQFJ010006613.1:5000-15000 GCA_034096865.1 Theodoxus fluviatilis | reverse complement strand
AAGCACACAGATGATCCACAACACTAAAAGGAATACAAGGAAGATGAAAAAAAACACACTACAAATCAATACCACCAAAATCTCGCGCTTGACCAGAAGACAGAACCACTTCTGTCATTTGGACGAAGCGCCGTAGGTGACTGCAAGCTCCAGTGACATCAGTCAGCCCACTGTGGCTGAAGCATAGCCATCACTCCTGAAACTCCTCCAGGCGATCACCCTTTAAAATAGCTGCCCAGGCAGGCCTACAAACTCCCACAGCACTCTGTCAAGCAGCTGCCCCTTCCTACGGCACTGGCACATGCCCACCACTCACTACTTTTTGAATAAACCTGGGAACTCCCAGACACCTGGTAGGATTCTGAAACCAAAGAACAAAACATCATAATCAAAAAACGTGGACAATGATGACGATGTTTACTTTGTCCTTTAAGAAAATCTTCATAGGGAAATTTCACCCTCTGTCACAGTGCTGCTAGGCCCAAGACTCAGTTTACCTCCTCGATAGGAAGAGGCAGTGCAGCTTAACCCTCTTCAGTTTGCACGTTTACAATCTATTCATGATGAAATACACTTAGTATACAAGCATCGCCAAAATATAAATCAAAGGACAGTGTTTGACAAACATCCATCCCAAATAGCATCTCATTTGATACATATATGTATACTTACCCTCACCTCCACTCCAAAAACCCCACCCATCCCCACAGACTTGCATGAACTATCAGTTGTTGTTTTTATTTGCATGGAAAAGTGTTACACTTGAAGGTGAGAGGTACAAGCCTTGTAGGTGCACGCCTAATGAGATATGTGATTGTGCATGCCTAATGAGATATGTGATTGTGCATGAGGAAACAAGGCCAAAGTTGGGAACATAAAAAAATTTGATGTTTCAAATATTATTCATTCATTAATGCATATTCCAGAAAGAAAAAAAGCATTTCCGTATTTGAAATTGTTCATTTTTGGTATGGTAATGTACTCTCTCTCTCTCTCTCTCTCTCTCTCTCCTCTCTCTCTCTCTCTCTCTCTCTCTCTCTCTCTCTCTCTCTCTCTCTCTCTCTCTCTCTGTGCCAGCTATTAGGCCAAGGAATGAGTGCAGTTGTTACTGTGAGTGAAACCCACTTGTCCATGCATTTGTGCAGGCTGCGGCAATGGGCGCTACCTGGACATCAATCCCACCATCTTCAAGCAAGGCTCCGACACCTGTGTGCCCCTTCTGTCCCAGGCTCAGCAGCAGGGCTTCCACGTTCTCCTGGCAGACAACCTGAGGGTGAGACAAGTCTTTGTGGTGTGACATACTGTGACTGAGTGGTTAGTCTGGTTGAACTGCAGTCACTTATGGCTTGTGGGTGCAAATGTTCAAAGCTGCCTTGATGCTAGAGTTGCATCCTTGAGCAAGATGCTTATCTTACATTGCTTCTCCCCACCAATGAGTGAAACTGGGTGCCTGTGAGGGCAGCGAGAGGATGCTTTAGTGTGATGAACCTTTGTATGCGGCTGTGAGCCCGGATAGGGGTTGGAATTTTCTCCAGGGAGTGGAGTTAATGCGTGCTCCTGACTGTGATGTCTTGTCTTTTTATTTATTTATAGAAGAGGCCAAATTCACCGTAAATCACACTTTCTCTATTGCTGAAAATGCCTTTTTAAAACTTTAACAATGGATTTCCCAAGTGCTTGTATTTCCCAAGTGCTTGTAAGGCAGGGAAGATACCTCTTTTTTTCTTGTTTCCGTATTTTGATAGAAAAAAAGTTTAGGGTCGGCAGAAAAAGAAGGATCAGTGGGGTTACTGTAAGGCCAAGAAAAACCTTTGCTTTAAGTTAATATGGCAACTATTTAAAAAAAGAGGGGTTGTTGGATTGGCAGGTCGGCCTGACATTTTTCTTTCTTTCTTTCTTTTGATAAGAGGCCAGATTGAATATAAACCAAACTTTCTTTCTATGAAAATGCTTTGAAAAAACTTTTATAGTGGATTCTTTGAGTGCTCATGGGGCAGGGAAGATGGGTCAGTGCTCATAGGGTAGGAAAGATGGGACAGTGCTCATAGGGCAGGGAAGTTGGGACAGTGCTCATAGGGCAGGGAAGATGGGTCAGCATGCAGTTCATTGTTTACCGTCAATTGCTCTTTTTTTTCTTCTTCTTTTTTGCATTAGAGACCAAAAAAGTTTAGGGTTGGCAGTGAAAAAAAGGATTGGTCGGATTACCATAACCACCACTATTTTGTTATAGAATAGCCTAACTATGACTTTTTGGGGGGTGGATGGGTGGGTGGGTTGCTTATGTTGCTGGTCATTATCAAGTGGGACATACAGCTGGAGCCATTTGATCCCCCCCCTCAGGAGCTGAAACCCCTGGCAGGACAGGCCAATACTGCTTCGTTTTCTCCAGTTGTCGCTGCTTTAAAAAAGATTTAATAATGATAATTGGAGAAAAAAAGTTAACCAAATCTTTTTCAGTTGTTTCCTGCTTTTACTTTTCAGCTTCCCTTCAAGAACTGCTTGTGTGATGCGGCCATTTCCATTGGGGTCATTCACCACTTTGCCACGGGGAAGCGGCGAATTCAGGCTCTCACCGAGCTGGCCAGAATACTTCGAGTGGGAGGAAGGGTCATGATCTACGTGTGGGCCTTTGAACAGAAGCATCGCAAGGTCTCTCATTTTTGCATGTGTTGCATTGGAATGTCAGTATACCAAGTGCGTGTATGTTTGTGGCATTAGAGGTGATGCTCATAAGTTCTGATTTAAAGAGGCTAGGTTGTGGTGGTGGTGGTGGTGGTGGTGGTGGTGGTGGTGGTGGTGGTGGTGGTGGTGGTGGTGTATGCGTGTGTGTGTGTGTGTGTGTGTGTGTGAGTAAGTTTTCATTATGCACTAACTTTATGCCAAGAAAGAAAAAAAGGGTAACACCAGAGTAGTTCAGAGAACTAACTATCTATAATATTTTTCTTGCTAATAAATTGAGCACAGAAACTTCCTCTCAGTCTTATTTTTTTTTAAATGATGATGATGTAATTAACATTCAGAACATTGTATGTAGACAATGTCACATTCTATGGTGAGAAATTACTGTAACTAATATTCCAGTATTCTTGATAGACTTGTCGGGTATGTCTACACTTTATATGATTAAATGTGAAAATTCAAGGGAATTATAAACTGCTCCTCAGTTGCAAATGAAGCTCTTTGTTTCCATTTAACTTTATTTTTGTGTTCACAGTTTGAGAGTCAAGATATTCTTGTCCCGTGGCACAAGTCTCAGAAAATGGGTAAGTACAGCTTGACAGTGAAGAAAAGAAAGTCAGAGTCCTTTCATAGACTGTGTATTCATGAATATTCAGAAATTTGCAATGTATGTGATAATCATGTTTGACATACATTTAGTTTTTTGCACTTTGAATCCGTGTTGTTTGATCTGACATCTTTGATGAAAATAATGATAGTATTGAAATGTCTTTGATGGTGCAAAGACACTCTAAAACAATCATGTTTAAATTCTTCTCAGGTCACATCATGTTGTCCCAATCCAAATTCTTCATAGGTCTCTTCAGGTCACACCATATCAAATTCACTACAGGTCACATTGCATCATGCCATTTCAAATTCACTACAGGTCACATTGCATCATGCCATTTCAAATTCACTACAGGTCACATTGCATCATGCCATATCAAATTCACTACAGGTCACATTGCATCATGCCATTTCAAATTCACTACAGGTCACATTGCATCATGCCATTTCAAATTCACTACAGGTCACATTGCATCATGCCATTTCAAATTCACTACAGGTCACATTGCATCATGCCATTTTAAATTCACTACAGGTCACATTGCATCATGCCATTTCAAATTCACTACAGGTCACATTGCATCATGCCATTTCAAATTCACTACAGGTCACATTGCATCATGCCATTTTAAATTCACTACAGGTCACATTGCATCATGCCATTTCAAATTCACTACAGGTCACATTGCATCATGCCATATCAAATTCACTACAGGTCACATTGCATCATGCCATTTTAAATTCACTACAGGTCACATTGCATCATGCCATTTCAAATTCACTACAGGTCACATTGCATCATACCATTTCAAATTCACTACAGGTCACATTGCATCATGCCATTTTAAATTCACTACAGGTCACATTGCATCATGCCATTTCAAATTCACTACAGGTCACATTGCATCATGCCATTTCAAATTCACTACAGGTCACATTGCATCATGCCATATCAAATTCTGTACAGGACTCTTCATGCCATGCCACCTCAGATTCTTTTCAGGTCTCTTTGTGTCATACCATTTCAAAATCTTTCCAGGTTTCTTCATGTCATGCCATTGCAAATTCTTTACAGATCTCATCATGTCTTGCTATTTCAAATTCTTTGTGGGTCTCATCATGTCATGCCATTTCATGTTATTTATGGGTATCATTATGTCACACCTTTCTTTTCGGGTCTCTTTGTGTCATGCCTTTTCAAAATCTCCAGTTCTTTTCATGTCATGCCATGTCGAATTCTCCAGGTCTCTTCATGTCATGCCATTCATCATATTTCAAGTTCTTTATGGGTATCATTATGTCACACCTTTCTTTTCAGGTCTCTTTGTGTCATGCCTTTTCAAAATCTCCAATTCTCTTCATGTCATGCCATGTCGAATTCTCCATTTCTCTTCATGTCATGCCATTTCAAATTCTTTATGGGTCTCATCATGACATCTCATTTCAAATTCTTTACAGATTTCATCATGTCATGTCATTTCAAATTCTTTAGGGATCTCATCATGTCATGCTATTTCAAATTCTTAATTCAAAAAAGGGTGGTTGCCAGGGTTGGACTGACAACAGTGAAAAAGACAAGTTGTGACAATAATTCCAACTAATTGTATTCGTTATATTTTATTTAACTTTTGGCCCTGTAAAGGGCCGTTTGATTTTTCTGGTCTCGAGCATTGGCCATCAGGCGTGAGTTCCTGGATTTGTCGTGCCTGGCAGGACTGGTTGCTGCAGCAGGTCTGTGACCAGCAGCTGCGGGTAGCGGCTCCAAATGGTTGCTGTGGTGCAGGCGGCGATGGCTGTGGCTGCTGAGAGTGGCTACAAGAGCTGTGGCTTGGAAGAAAGTTGTTGTTGACGAGCTTTCGGAGTTACACTCCTTCATCTGGCCATAGTGAAGAGAGACCAGCAGGTGGGAGGTTTTATGACAGGCAGGCGATGAGAGAAGTTCACTTCAACATCTCATCAAGCAAAAAGCATGGTAGGCATGTGCTAGGTCAAGCTTTCTCATTTGTAGTGTGCCATGAATCCCAGGTCGCGTTTGAGCCCTGTGTGATGGGTGTTGAGTTTCCTCACAAGTTTCTGTCGGGTGTCATGCAAGTTGCCTTGCAGCATGCTCAAGAGCATGTCTAATGTAGAGTGCTCTGGCAAACTGAAATGCTCAGCCACAGGCAGAGGCGACCGATTGCTGATCGTGGCCAGGTGCCCGTTTATGCGTTGCCTTACTGGCTGGCAAGTCTCTCCTACATACCAATTGCATTCGGGCAACCTCTGTGGCATCTGATCAGATACACCATGTCATTTGAGCTGCAGGTGTAGTTGCCTCTGACTTGGTGCATGGTCACATTTCTAGTGATTGTGGTTTCTGAACAGATAATGGCACAGGTGGCGCACCATGGTCTGTTGCATGGTTCCATGCTGTCTCTGCCTGCGGGTGCATCGGTGTGGAGCTTACTGTGGACCAGCAGTCTTTTCAGGGTGGGAAGCTGCCTGAAGGCCAGCACAGGGGGAGTTGGCAGTGCCTGGGAGAGGTGCTTGTCATCATCCAGTAGATGTTGGAGGTCATTCAGTCCAAGCCGTAGTTTTTCCGCCCCTGAAAAGTAGTTCACTACAATGGGATTCTGCTGGCTCCAGAATGTTGGCTTGTCAGACGAGGAGGTCATCACGTCTCTGGTTGGTGGCTTTTTTAAACTGGGCGCGAACAGTTTTGCTTTGGTAGACACTGCAGAAAAGTGCGGTTTGCAGCTCCTGTAGATGTCCGTCCCGGTCTTGGTCGTTGGAGCAGATACGATGTATCCTATGGCTTGTCCATATGGAATAGCATCCTTCACATGCCGTGGATGTGAGCTGGTGAAGTGGAGCATCTGCAGGTTGTTAGTCGGTTTGCTGTAGAGGAGGTGTAGATTTGTATCCTTCATGTAGACTCAAGTGTCCAAGAAACTGACCGATACCGGGGAGAATTACATGGAGAGTTGGATGGTTGGGAGGAATTGGTTGTTTCTCTGTGGAGCTGTCTGAGTGCCTCTTCACCATGATTCCAGATGTGAAAGATATCGTCAATGTAGCGGATACATGTAGAAGTCGGGACGGAGGATCCGCGTGGCAAAGAATTCTTCCTCAAACCTATGCATGATGAGGTTGGCGTACTGTGGGGCAATTCTCATTCCCATGGCCAAGCCTTGCTTCTGGAGATAAACCCTGCCATCCAAGGCAAAGGTATTATGCTCCAGGATGAAGCGAATGAGGGCTATAACGGCTTCAGGAGAGGGGCAGTTGTTTTCCTGTAGGATCGATCTGACGGCTGCGATGCCTCCTTTGTGGGGAATGCTGGTGTAAAGAGCCAAAACATCCATCGTTACAAGGAGAGCATCTTGGCAGACTTGGGAGTGTCATGACAACTTGTCCAGAAAATCTGTGGTGTCACGGCAGAAACTTGGTGTGCTCTGTACAATAGGTTTCAGAATGCCTTCAACGTATCCCGAGATTTTCTCACACAGGGTTCCTCCCTCTCCGCCGGAGTGAGCATGTAGGTAGACAGGTTTACTACCGTCTGGCTGTTCAGGACGGGATCTTTATTCTCGACTCAAATGTTCAGATTCCATAGTTTCTTAATGGGTCTCATCATGATATCTCATTTCAAATTCTTTATGGGTCTCATGTCATGTAATTTCAAATTCTTAATGGGTCTTATCATGTCATGACATCTCATTTCAAATTCTTTATAGATTTCATCATGTCATGCCATTTCACATTCTTCTTTACAGATTTTATCATGCCATGCCATTTCAATTTCTTTATTAGTCTCATAATGACATCTCATTTCAAATTCTTTATAGATTTCATCATGTCATGCCATTTCAAATTCTTTACAGATTTTGTCATGTCATGCCATTTCAAATTCTTTATGGGTCTCATCATGTCATGCTATATCAAATTCTATACGGGTCTCATCATGTCATGCTACATCAAATTATATATGGGTCTCATCATGTCATGCCATTTCAAATGCTTTATGGGTCTCATCATGTCATACCATTTGATTTTTTAATACAGATTTCATCATCATATCATTTCAAATTCTTTACAGATTTCATCATGTCATGCCATTTCAAATTCTTTATGGGTCTCATCAAGTCATACCATTTCAAATCCTTTACAGATCTCAACATATGCTATTTCAAGTTCTTTACTGATCACATAATATCACAGTGTTTTCAACTCTTCACAGGTCACAAACGTCATCGCAGCACATCCTCTGACAATGACCGGTCCAGCACAAGCTCCATCAGCGATGACGACTCTGCCTCTCTGTACAGCTTTGACAATCTCAGCAGGGAACCATCAGTGGTCTCTCTGGAGGCTAGCTCTGGATCTACACCCATATCAAGGGAGGGAAGCATGGAGAGGGAGGTTGGTCCAGAAAATGCAGTTCCCTCACAGGAGCAGGAATGCCCAGTGAACACCAAGGCTCAGCGAGAACAGCTGTGGAGTGAATGCCAAAGGCTTGAAGAGTGCCTTCGGCAGCTCTCAGCTCAGCAGGATGAGAAAGATGTTACTCTTCCTAGAGGCAAGGAGAACAGTGCACAGACAAGTCCCAATAAGCATCTTAGTGTCCCTGGCCCAAAAAAGACTCTGCCCTTCAGACCTCAGAGTCTCCCCATTGCAGCCTACTGCCAGCCCAGCCAGGTCTCCGCCGAGTCCCAACTGCATTGGGCCTCCATCCTTCCCATGAAGAAGTCCTTCTCCCACCAGGATGCCAGAGACAGCAAGGAAATCCGCTCTCAGACCTCCACCGTCTCCAGCGAGGGTGATGATGGATTTTTCAGGAGACTAAAAAAGCATTTCCAGAATTTGTTTTCAAGTGGAAACAAAAGTGAGTCGGGGAACAACGCCAAGTCAGCTGAGGCATCAAATATATCACAGGAAGGTCCTGCCACCTGGTTTGCAGTGAGAGAGTTTCCTCAGAGCAGCCTTAGAGAAGGAGAAGAAAACCCTGTGCAACAGTCCACACCAGTGGACCATGTTGGCCGGCCCTCCAACTATGTTGATCGAGCTGTCCAGACGTGCAGCCCAGAAAGCTTGAGTCGCCCCAAGTTTACATTCCAGAGTCCAGGCAGGAAAGGCTTTGTCCAAGGAGGCTGGGTGCACAAGTCCCTGTCGGATCCCACAATCAAATCCAAGTCTTCTGCCCACCCTTCTGGGGATAAGCTTCAGGCTCCATTTCCTGTTGCCATTCTGAGAGGTGGCAAGGCAGGCACGTCCAAGCCAGCTGCCAACAGCAGCTCCTCGCAGAATAGCAGAAATGGTCACAACGGTGGTTCAAATCAACCTGCTGTAGCTGCTGCTGCTACTACAGCGCAAATGGCACACAAATGTACTGCTGGTCACATCAAGTATGAGAGCAACGGAGATGGTGCATTTTATGGTGACAGGGTTGATGCTGAACTGATTGAACCATGCTTGATGTCAGTTGCTGGCAATTGTTCTGTAGGAAATTGCAAGAAATCCTCTTACCTAGACTCTGGCAGACCAAGTTTTGGTCCAGAAGAAACAGGTCATCAACCTAGCACATTCTCTGCCCTCCCCCAATCCTCCTCTCTCCCCAAGTCAGCCCCTACAGAGAGAAGGGGAAGGAAAAGAGCAGAGAGCGACTCTGCCCTGATCTCCAAAGAAGAACCAAGCTCCTCCCCAGACCTGTGCCGCTTCTACCACGTCTTCAAGGAGAAGGAACTGGACAACCTCATCCTTGAGCATGTCCCCAGCCTTCGAATCCTGGACTCCTACTATGACCATGCCAACTGGTGCCTCATCGCAGAGAAAATATGACATGACTGACTGGTGCTCCTCTTGTCAAAGTCTGTTTTATCTTTACAAAAACAAAACTTCTAGTCAGATTCACTGACCAGAAGTGCTTCTTTCTGAGCCATTTGTTGCTGCATATTCTGCAGCTTTTCTAAGATGTTATGAGAAACAAGTAGCCTTTCTGTGGTGCTGAAAGGATTTTGCAGAAATTTATGGAGTCCTCTTTATACTGAAGATGTATTGAATGAAAATGGGTCATGGCACTTGTATTCCTTGTGATGATTTTCTGGGAAGCTCATGCAGTAGTAGATCTTTGAGAGTATGCACGCTGATTTGTTAATGAACTTTGTCACTGCATGGATGGAAATTAAAGTACAGACAAAAATCAGTATTACAGTCAGTAAAGGTCAGTATCATTTACAGTGTCTGAGGATTTTATTTTCACTTGTTTTATAATCCAGTATTTAATAGGAAAATAGAGATTTTGCTAGCTTTTTTAATTCTCTCTCTCTCTCTCTCTCTCTCTCTCTCTCTCTCTCTCTCTCTCTCTCTCTCTCTCTCTCTTGTTCGCGTTTCAATTTCGTGATCCGCGTTCCCAATGTAATAGGCCGGTGGCCTACACATTAAATTTGTTCAGTTCAGTTCAGTTCAGTTCTCTCTCTCTCTCTCTCTCTCCCTCCCTCTCTCTCTCTCTCTCTCTCTCTCTCTCTCTCTCTCTCTCTCTCTCTCTTATTAAAAGAAATTGTTTTTAAGTTGCATGCAGATGTTACACAAAACAGCACATTGGCAAGAAACTATCAATGTGCAAAAGTCCCCAACGTAGTTTTTTTTTGTTTTTTTTTGCAATCAAAGAGCAACTCAGCACTACTGAACAACTATTTCATATTTATGTCAACAAATGTGTAATGTTACAACAGGC
>JAWQFJ010006612.1:0-25000 GCA_034096865.1 Theodoxus fluviatilis | reverse complement strand
TTTACACAGCCATCAGCCCTGCAATCTTGCCGTCCGACCAGTCCAGTCATCGCAAGACCCGCCCCCACCCCCAACCCACCCCCTATCCCAACCCAACCCTCATCCCCACTATTACCCCCCACCCCCCACCCCCATTCTTGCGTTATTCCAGTATGGTCCCTCACCGGCAGGCAAAACGCAGCAACCATTTTGCATTTGACACCTGACATCACCACTATAAATATTTAGAACTCCCACATACGGGCAGCGTCGTGTAGCACGAGTAAAAGGGGGATTAGGCAGGGTTTCGCGGTGCAAGGTCCGTGTAGAAGGACTCGTACCACTATATTGGTAAGCGTATTTTCCATGTCACCAGGATATTTCGGGAAGTGAGGTAATGACGGCATCTGTCCAATGAGTGGAATGAACGCGCGAAGCGTCTTGCCTTTCAGGTGTAACACCTTACTGTTGCTGACTCACTATTTTATAGGCTTGTTCAGGAGAACAAAGCGCTGCATGAGCGCTTCATGTTGGCAATTGAGCGCTCTTTGAATCTCCTGAACACCTACGGATTTGGTGCAGCGCTTCACTTGTTAAAGGGGAGGTAAATCTTCTGCGCACCATGTTGTGTTGCTAGACGCTAAGAACGTGTTTTCTTTGCCACAGACATCGTTTATTCACGTTTAAATGTATTCTGCATGAATAAAGTCCACTACTGTGTCATCCTTACTTTCCATTACTCGCGCATACAGAGCGCTTGGGGCAAATAAAGCCCGTTCCAGTCCCAAAATGATGTTTCTGAGGGTTATTTTACGCATCGACGGCCAGTGCGGGATCGAAGACGCCAATTTGAAAATCGTGTGAATCACCTCGTATCTGTGATGCACAGCGCTGCTCAGCGCTGAGTTAATCACGCCCCAAAATTGCTGTTCAGGAGTGAAACACGTGCAGCGCTGTGCAGCGCTTCGCAGCGCTGCGCCACCTGAACAAGTCTTAGGTCAAACCGATGAACAAATATTCCACGCTATTATCTATCAACTCCTCCTCCTCCTCCTTTGAACCCTAGGTAGTCGCTGGAAAATTGAGAGAGTAAAGAGACTAGAAGCTAAAAAACGAGAATGGCACATGAGGGAGAAAATGGCGGTTCATCTTACAGTGGAACAATAACAGAATAATCCAAACAACGTTGCCATCCCAAGAAGGTTCAGTGTCCTGCTATTTATATCAAACTGAAATGAAATAATTGAATTCTTTTCTGAACTAACTTTGTCATTCCACTCTGGAGCATTCTCCAGTCAGTTTGCATCGCGGTTCTCAAACATCTCTGGGTGCCAAGTAAACATTTAAAACCAAACATGTTTATGTGGCTTACCGCCCTTAATAGCGACGAAACCTTCCGTTCAGCTCCAAATTAATACATTCTGTGAGATCCGACGACCAGTCTCTCATACACACTAAACTATTATTTTGTATCACGATTCATTCATTTTTGCGGCTTAGTTTGCCATGAAAACTAACATGACAGTCAGTTCACAGTTGTCTATGGCATTTAAGGATTGTCCATATTCGATTCTCATAGAGACGTACAACGTGCGACGGGACGAAAACCAGGGCAAATACATTAACCGACCAACAACAAAAACCAACAGTAGATAAATCTCTCACTGAATAGAATATAACATTTCCATGACAATAGTCGCCCGCAGTGATCTGCAAAACTCTTCTTTGAAGTGGCAAAATAACATTTTTCACATGTCTGTAATAGTGATTTTGACAGATGTGGTGTCGACCACAACACTCAGCTAAAAGGCAAGGATAAGTAATTTTTCCTTGTCAGATTCCTTCATTCTAATGACAAGAGTTCGCTAATGGATACTTTGGCTGCTGACGTTGTCGGTATCACGATTGTCGACGGTTTTTGGGGCGATGTTTCGATGCTTAATCACTTCATTTCACTACTACACCAACACATTTACCGGCAAAATCTACGCATTTGATCTGACAGGTCAGATTCATATTTTGGTCGGTCAAATACATTTTTTATGTATTTGTCAAGGTTGACAAAGTCTACACAGGTTGTGGTGTTTCTTTACTGTGGGCCACAGACTCGCCTGTGTGTCAGAGTGCGTTGGATAGAGCCAATACATTCCACCTTTCGACTGTGCTGCCCTTACGGGAAGATACGTCAGAGATATTTGAGACGATCTGTTCAAATAGGAGGCAGACAGGGTGTAAATATATCGTTCAGCAAGACACAGACAAGGAGCACACATACTGTGTCAGTTGGCAGAGGACAGATAGACTACATCAGCATACAAGGAGCTCACACTGTACAATTAAACAGGAAGCAGACAGACTGTACCATTACACAGGAAGCAGACAGACTGTGCCATTAGACAGGAAGCAGACAGACTGTACAATTAAACAGGAAGCAGACAGACTGTACCATTAGACAGGAAGCGGACACACTGTGCCATTAGACAGGAAGCAGACACACTGTACAATTAAACAGGAAGCAGACAGACTGTACCATTAGACAGGAAGCAGACAGACTGTGCCATTAGACAGGAAGCAGACAGAATGTGCCATTAGACAGGAAGCAGACACACTGTACAATTAAACAGGAAGCAGACAGACTGTACCATTAGACAGAAAGCAGACAGACTGTACAATTAAACATGAAGCAGACAGACTGTGCCATTAGACAGGAAGCAGACAGAATGTGCCATTAGACAGGAAGCAGACAGACTGTGCCATTAGACAGGAAGCAGACAGACTGTACCATTAGACAGGAAGCGGACAGACTGTGCCATTAGACAAGTAGCAGACAGACTGTGCCATTAGACAGGAAGCAGACAGAATGTGCCATTAGATAGAAAGCAGACAGACTGTGCGATTAGACAGGAAGCAGACAGACTGTGCCATTAGGAAGCAGACAGACTATCATTGGACAGGAAGCAGACAGACTGTACCATTACACATGAAGCAGACAGACTGTACCATTACACAGGAAGCAGACAGACTGTACCATTACACATGAAGCAGACAGACTGTACCATTAGACGGAAGCAGACAGACTGTACCATTAGACAGGAAGCAGACTGTACTATTAGACAGGAAGCAGACCGTGTCTTTAGACAGGAAGCAGACAGACTGTGCCAGCAGGAGGCAGGCAGGGAGAGGAAAGGAGCCCAGCACTCGTACAGCCAGGTTGTGCTGTCACGACAAGGTGCTGTCCCCTTTGTCCCCACACCATCACCTGTCACGCTAACCTGCCGTCCTGCCATGCCTTGCATTAATATAATGTTTTGTTCTGTTGCTCTCTCTCTCTCTCTCTCTCTCTCTCCTTCTTTTCTTTCTTCTCTCTCTCTCTCTCTCTTTCTCTCCCATACTCTCTTCAATCATCCATTTAGATACTTATGCTAAATAGGAAAAACAAAACGCACTCGATATAACATATTTTAAATAATCCCTGTTTTCGCATCAGAAGCGAGATGACAACAGGAAAAAAAGTTATAATAGAATTCCTAATAGCTATTGTAATTCATCGCATCTAGACAGAGAGTATCGTTTCGAGTCGGCACCTGTGTTTCCAATCTTCATACATATGTGACCAGTTTTCATCGCGTGGCTCTCTGCACATCCACCCATATACATTCACACCATCCCTCCCCTGCCCATCCCACTTACAGCAGTCATCCCTTGACGCCAACGCAACGAGCGCAGCAGTCGTATGCTAATGAGGCTGTTGTCCCACACCACCAGTTTCCGGTTGCACTGGGACTTCCGGTCTCCGTCTCTTGGCTCCAAGGCCGCCGTTACCAAACACGTCTTTGAATTTCAATGGCAAACTCCTAATGGAGTCTACCCACGAAAAGCTTTGCTCTCCAGCAGACGCATACAGCTGCCCCGTTAGCGTCGATGTATGCAAAGACCAAGGTGAGGAAGTGCAAACGAATACATTAGCGACGGCGACCTCATGACGCAGTGAATCGAGAGCAGACAGCTAAAGCTTGGGGCCTTCCATTTCCCGGAGACTTTGTAATGGCTTCCATAAGCGGCAAACCTTTTTTCATTGACGGTTGATGTCAAGGGCGTAACGAATCTTTCTTCAACTTCACTACAAAAACGTCTGCTTTTATTGCCGTGAACCGTGGTGTCGCGCGGATTACCTTGAGAACGAAGACTTGTATGTATGTATGTATGTATTTTCATTTTTACTGCGCCATTATCACGATAAACATGCTCATGGCGCGACAAGACGAAATAAAAAAGTTTTGAGGCCAGTTTTAAATGCGGCCAAGGATGGACTAACCCTCAGACCCTCAGGAAGTTGGTTCCAGAGTCTCGGTCCAACAACGCTGAAGGAGCGGTCACCGAAGCTCCGTAACCTTGTTTGTGGGACAATCAAGAGTCTTCTTTTTGAGGAACGGAGATTCCTTGTGGGGTTGTGATGTCTAAGGAGTTCTCCGAGGTAGGTTGGGGGTTCACCAGTTTCACACTTAAACACGATGGAGAGGGTCTTAAATTCCACCCGTTGGCGAACTGGAAGCCAATGAAGGTCACTGAGAACAGGGGTTATGCGAGCCCACCTCGGCAGTCGCTTCACTACCTTAGCTGCAGAATTCTGAAGACGCTGAAGTTTCTGCAATTGACCGTTGGTTGCTGCAGTCAGCAGTAATCATGTGACGCAAAGCAACGAGCGACACATAACTGTTTTCTTTCTCTGTCCATTGTTATGCCGAATCCGATGGACCCGTGCATTTCTCGTGACTGGGTTACACCGTGACTGGGTTACACCGTGACTGGGTTACACCGTGACTGGGTTACACTGTTTGTAACGCGTATTAAGCGTAACATAGCTTGATCAAAGGATATACTGATAAATCCTCATGACTGTTTATTTCGTTGTTCTGTCATCAGTAGAGAATGTAAATACATGAAGCTTCGGTTTTTCATTGCGCGGTCTACAGGGAAATGTCCAACCCTTAATTAGGGTTCATAAGAACAGGTGATCGTCGCAGTAATATACACATAAATGCTAAAACATCCTTTAATGAAATGGAAAATATACAAAGGAAAATTTCTTGATATTCTCTGTCTTATAATTGTTTTAAATAAAGAAAAATATACCATTTGATTTTATTGCGAGCGTAACGATTGCCACACTTTTCTACGAGACACATTGATGAGAGCACAGGAGACAGAAGGCTCAAAAGAAAAATGAAAGCGTGCAAGTCCCTAACGAAAATCTTGTTCCAGCTCCCACAACGTTTCCTTGTGCCTCTAAAGCCCCAAACTCAACACCGCCATTGTGAGAAGTAAATAGCTGCCCCCAGCACAGGGACGGAGGAAAGCCAGGCGAGTTAAGGGGCACTGGGGATAAACACTGACTGCAAGCGAGGATTCCGTCCACCACCTGGGGGCTCCACCAACACTGGAAATGGGCATGGACATATACCGGAGCATAACGTATGCATAGAGAAACAATAACCCCAGACTTAGCGTGGGCGTTGAAAGGTACACAGCGACATCACAAAGAGACCACAGCTACCTCAGGAAAGGACCACCGTTAAGTCAGAAAGGGACCACAACTACCTCAGGAAAGGACCACCGTTACGTCAGAAAGGGACCACAACTACCTCAGGAAAGGACCATCGTTACGTCAGAAAAGGACCACAACTATATCAGAAGAAGATCACAGTTACGTAACAATGTTCATAAGAAAAGCATCACAGCTGCCTCTGCAACAAATGGATCGCTGGCGACCAACGAAAACTGCGAAACGAAACAAATACATGATTCATAACGTTACTTTCCATACCGGCCTCAACTGCCATTCAGCCGTTCAGACCTACTTGTACTCAGCACTTTTACTCTGCGCTTGTAAAAAACCTTTCCGAGTCGACAATTTTCCAACCGTTTGTCCGGTAATCAAAACGACTTGCATTGTTATGAACCTCATTTGCGTCAGAAACAGAGAGAGCGCTTGATTTAGACGCTTGACTCATGTCCTAGATAACAGCTACATCAGACAGGAACCACAGCTACGTGTACATCAGACAGGAACCACAGCTACATGTACATCAGACGGGAATCACAGCTACATCAGACATGAACCACAGCTACATCAGACATGAACCACAGCTACATCAGACAGGAATCACAGCTACATCAGACAGGAATCACACCTACATCAGACAGGAATCACAGCTACATCAGACAGGAATCACAGCTACATCAGACAGGAACCACAGCTACATCAGACAGGAATCACAGCTACATCAGACAGGAACCACAGCTACATCAGACAGGAATCACAGCTACATCAGACAGGAATCACAGCTACATCAGACAGGAATCACAGCTACATCAGACAGGAATCACACCTACATCAGACAGGAATCACACCTACATCAGACAGGAATCACACCTACATCAGAAACGAACCACAGCTACATCAGACAGGAATCATACCTACATCAGACAGGAATCACAGCTACATCAGACATGAATCACAGCTACATCAGACAGGAATCACAGCTACATCAGAAAGGAATCACAGCTACATCAGACAGGAATCACAGCTACATTAAACAAGAATCACAGGTACATCAGACAGGAATCACAGCTTCATCAGACAGGAATCACAGCTACATCAGAAAGGAACCACAGCTACATCAGAGAGGAACCACAGCTAAATCAGAAAGGAACCACAGCTACATCAGACAGGAACCACAGCTACATCCGACAGGAACCACAGCTACATCAGAGAAGAACCACAGCTACATCAGACAGGCATCACAGCTACATGTACATCAGAGAGGAACCACAGCTACATCGGACAGGAATCACAGCTACATCACACAGGTACCATAGCTACATCAGACAGGTATCATACCTACATCAGTCAGGAATCACAGCTACATCAGACAGGCATCATAGCTACATCAGACAGAAACCACAGCTACATCAGACAGGAATCACACCTACATCTGACATGAATTACACCTACATCAGACAGGAATCACACCTACATCACACAGGTACCATAGCTACATCAAACAGGAATCACAGCTACACCAGACATGAATCATATCTACATCAGACAGGAATTACACCTACATCAGACAGGAATCACAGCTACATCAGACAGGAACCACAGCTAAATCGACAGGTACCATAGCTACATCAGACAGGTACCATAGCTACATCAGACAGGAATCACAACTATATCAGACAGGAATCATACCTATATCAGACATGAATCATATCTACATCAGACATGAATCACACCTACATCAAACAGGAATCACAGCTACATGTACATCAGACAGAAACCACAGCTACATGTACATCAGACGGGAATCACAGCTACATCACACAGGAACCACAGCTACATGAGACAGGAACCACAGCTTTATGTACATCAGACAGGAATCACAGCTACGTCAGACAGGAACTACAGCTACATCAGACACGAATCACAGCTACATGTACATCAGACAGGAATCACAGCTACATCAGACAGGAATCACAGCTACATCAGACAGGAATCACAGCTACATCAGACAGGAATCACAGCTACATCAGACAGGAACCACAGCTACATCAGACAGGAACCACAGCTACATCAGACAGGAACCACAGCTACATCAGACAGGAACCACAACAATATAATCAGAAACTACAGTTAGTTATAAGCAGGGATCACAGCTGCATCGAGCAAGGATCACATCTCCAATAGACAGAGACCACGGCCACGTAAGACAGGCAGGCATCACAGATACCTCCAGCAAGCATCACAACCACATTACAAAGGAACGGTGGCCACGCCAGGCAGGGGCTGAGGCCGAGACTGCAGGCAGGCTGTGTGCAGACCCTGTGTGTGAGAACATGCATGGTTTGTCCTCCTGACACCATGGACTGACGCTGAAAACCCCAGGATGCCTGCTAGAGGTCGGTTGTCCTGGACATGACGGCGCATAGTTCAAACGCTAAGCAAAGTTGCGGGCAATTTTTTTTTCTTCTGGGGATCGGGGAAGAAAAAAGGAGGGGGTGGGAGAGAATTGGTGGATTGTGTGGTTGGGGCTGAGGGGTGCAGGGGTGATGAGGGGAAGGGCAATGTTGCTGGGCTGACTGTGAGGGGTGGAGCTGAGAGTGGTCTCCTCAGCTTTTCTACATCCTTCTTCCTCTTCGTCCATCTTCCTCTTAAGGCCTCCGCACACGAGGCAACTCCACTCGGGCAACTCGATTGCTCACCATACATTGCTTCGTGTGCGATGTCGGTTGAAAGCAACTGGCATTCCAAGCAACTTTTCACGTCACCAGCAACTGAGTTGCTCGAGTTTGAACCTGTTCTAATTTTTGGGGCAGTGGCGTGCCACTCCAGCCACTCTCTGTGAATCCACCAAGAGCCTCGTTCTCGTGTTCTCGCGACTACTGCACATTTAATGGCGGCCGTTTCTCTCGCTTCGCTCAGAAAACGCTGAATTTGGGGACACTAAGAACCCCATCCAAAGAAAATGTAAGTCATGAACAGCATTAATTTATCAAAGCTTTATGTTGAATGCATCGATAGGCCGTGAAAGCTTCTACATTTTAAATTTCGAAATGCAGGTCACACGCAGAACCATGTGTCCGCGAGTCGACGTGTTCGCAACGTGGCGAGAGATGAAAGGTCACAGTGGAAGCGTGTGCGAGCTGCAGTCTCCAGCACTGCCTGCCACATGTCAAACAACCGACCGCAAGAAACGTGGCAAGACACTTTGGTTGCCTCGTGTGCGGAGGCCTTTAGCACCCTCGAACCCCTCGGGCTTTGTCCACTCTCTAAAGCACCCCTCATCCCCCAATCCCCATCCCCCGTCCTCTGTCCTCAATCCTGTCCCCCTAGAGTTACCCTCCTTCCTCCTCTGCAGTCAATGGGCCAAGATTCCGCGCGCGAGGGAGTGGGGATTTTCAACATAGCTGGCCTCTGAAATCATGCCCCGATAATCTCAAAGCGTAACATTTGCCCTCCGGGTTTGGGAGGCGGAGAAGCCGTCAGGCAGAGATGAGGACGTGGAGGGTCGGGCTACGTCCAGCATTCCAGCCCCCCAATGCCTGTCAAGCAGCTTTCCTGCCTGCACTAAGTGCTGTTGCTGTAGGATTGGGAAACTGCTGACTCCACCTTAACAGTAGTTGCTTCTGGCATGCAGCGTGATGTTGAGGTCTCACCCCAGCCCTCCAAACCCCCTCTTTTGCTGTTATCCGTGCAGCAAAAAAAAAAAGTAACATTGCTCTTAACTTTCTTTTATTTTACCTTGTATGGATTAAAAAGTAAAAAGAACTGGCAAGGGTATAATAAAATATTATGGAAAATTTTTATTTTTCTTAATACGTTACTTTCACAGGTTTTTAAGCATATGAACACCACCAAAAAAGTTTTAAAAATAAACCATGCAATTGGCAAAGGCGAAGTCGTCAGCACAGCGCAAAGTGTATTCATGATCTCTTATATTTCATAATAGTGTATGCATCTTGTAATTACAACTCTGTAAATTGTAGTGCTTTCCACTGCAGCTTGTATGTACATGTATATCTGTTTCTGTGCATACGCGCGTGTGTGTGTAGGTGTGGTGTTTGTATGTGTGTTAATGGCGGTAGCGGTGTGTACGTGTGCATGAGTGAATGTGTGTGTGTGCGTGTGTGTGTGTGTGTGTGTGTGTGTGTGTGTGTGTGTGTGTGTGTGTGTGTGTGTGTGTGTGTGTGTGTGTGTGTGTGTGTGTGTGTGTGAGTGAGTGTGTGTGTGTGTGTTTGAGTGTTACGTGTGTGTGAGTGTGTGTGTGTGTGTGTGTGCGTGCGTGTGTGTGTGTGTGCGTGTGTGTGTGTGTACATGTCTTGGTGGTGGTGGTGTTCATGATGGTCGTGGTGCTGGTGTATGTCCGTGTGTTCGCGCGCGCACGAGTGCGTGTATGCGTGTGTGAGAATGCGTACGCGCATGTGTGCGTGCGCGAACGTGTAAAAGTCAACGCTTGTTTCGCAACAACAAAATCTTCCATCTGCACTTAGCACAAACAGCGAGTGTGTTTGTACGCGTGCCACCAAAACATCGACATGTTTGCACACGAAGGCAACTGTTGAAACTATTTCCTCTGCTGAGCTGTCCTCCTCTGTGTCAGCCACGAGGACCGGAAACGGTGCCCCGTAGCTCGGGGTCAAACTGGCGTGCTACTTTCCCCTTCAGCAACCAATGAAAACATCCCTCACAACGCAGCCAAGGGCAGCAATCAAGCAGTCCCTGAAGGCACGTTTTATTTCTATCTTTTATCTGAATCATTGCGCCTCAAACAGACCGCCGTCACGCGTGAGCGGAACCTTCATCGCCGTCGTTATCTGATTCGCAGGGACACTGCTGTCATACGCATCGAGGTTCATGCTCCTACTGGTGGATCCTAAACCAAAAGCGGCACAAAGAGGTATAATATCGAAAAGAGGTATCTCGATCGCCCTCGGCCGCTCTCGTCGTTTCCGTGGGAACGCAGCTTCAAACTTGGTGATGACAGATTTTTTGGAGCAGAACATAGGCAGGATGAGATGATCGCTCGAGTGAGTCCCGAACCTCCCCCCTCGGGAGGGCTTCCCTTGGAGACTTTTGCTTGACTGCCGGAAAAGGAGTGGTTCTCTTGACTGGGGTGGGCAGGAGATTAGAGTGGGGTGTTGATATACGGAATGGGTCACACCCACCTTCCCCGCTGGACGCCAACAGCCACCCCTTTAACTCCTAGCTGGGGTGGATCAGGTCTCACACCACAGGCGTGGCTCTCAAACGGAAAAGAGCCTCATTCTCACGCGGCGTGTTGTCTACAGGAGCAGGTAGACCGAGGCTTCCCATTCAGACAGCTTTCGTTACATAACGTGTTGTCAAACATAATTATGTCATTGATTTAGTGCGTGTAGGCCTACATAAATGCACATGCATTACTAAAGAGCGTGTAGAGAAACACAAATCTGCTATTAGTTAGTATATAGTGAAGCACAAATAAGATCTATTGCAAGTACCGAAACGGACATTCGTTTCTGTGTAAAAATGGCATAAAACACTGAATCTCACAAACAGGGTAGAAGGTGAATGAGACGATGGGAATATGTCAAATCCTCACATGTGGCGGTTAGAAAACGAATGGCCATTTGAAGCTAATATATGAACGTTCCATTGGTAAAGTAAGAACGTGCATTAAATATTTTCTTCTACACTACCCGCACTTTCCCCATACTATATGACCCTCGTTTTCAAAAACACTTTGTCCTTTATTTCAAACAAAACCCTGCCATGGACCCGGAGGCAAAACCACGCCCTGCCACATCGCCTGACTAACATTCTTTTTCAATGATCGTTGTATGCTGGGAAAGAGGGCGATGCGAGGTGTGTTCAGTGCTAGGTACTCAAATCGACCAACTGCCCAAACAAGCACTATATCAGAAGAATATTGTACATCTTCCAAACAGAGATGAAAAGTTGTGACGGCATGTTAAAATACGAGGCTGGATGAACTGCCGATTTTCAGTTATCATTAAAAACTAAACAACCTTCAATACAGGGCAGATCTGAGATTTAACCATTTCCACGATTTTCTATCGTAAATGCTCCAAATTTGATTTTTGACAAACACTGGATTTGATTGCACGCTTTTGAATTTTAAAACGTTTCAATGAGTTTTTGTTTTCATTGCTTACAAGTTCGACCTCACATTTCCTACTATCATGTTCTTAAATAATTCAGTGAACCTGGAACTATATTAGAAAATTATTCACATGGAGGTCTTTAAAATTTCGTAATATCACATTTGCGGCTTTAGCTTCGCTTTCTTTATCATTTCAGATTTTCATTACGCCACATCAAAAATATGCAAACATTTTCGATCCTATCTGCAGGGCACTTCATGATCGCAGTGTATATATACACTGTGTGGTGACTCACATTGATCCAAGTAAAAGACGACGTGCATTTCAAAGGGCTTCCAAAGAGGAATATACCACGCCGGGATGGAGGGCACGTATGCATTTCAGTATTCAGGCCAAGAATCCAAATCGGGAAATCCGTCCTCCTGGTGGGACGCCCACTCGTAAAACTGATGATTGGCACCTTCAGTGGCCTGCTATAAAGCTAGAGACATTCCCTTGAATAGGGCCTCTTTACAACGCTCATAACTGACCTGGTATATGGGGATTATGAAACAAAAAGTTCATGCAGAACGTGGGCTGATCACGTTGGACTGGGCTTGGATTCAAAGCTTGGATGATTGATCATGACTAATACGTCCTACTTTCCATCTGTCTATACCCATATGTCTATACCCATATGTATAGTCGCCCTGATTTCCTTACCCAACAGACAGTCTTTGTAGGAGTGCTGTATGATATGCAAGACCGTAACGCCTATGCCTCATGACGACTTAGTACGGCAGGCTTACAGTAGTGCAGTACAATGCCCAGATGAAGTGGAGAAACGGTTACAGGGAAACTTGCAGTCACTAAACGTTCTCGGCTACTTAAGATTTTACGACGCAGTGTGACACAAACTTTTGGAAAGCCGCAGGAACAGGAAGATCCGCGAAGTGAATCTTAGAGGTTTGCAGATTGAAAGAGGAGCAAAGTGCCCAGAATGGTTGTACAAGTATTTGAAAGAGGGCGCTGCATGACAGAAGCAAGAGCAAAAAAAAATCTTCACATTGAGTCCAGCAAGTTGTTAGTAAGTAAACCCCAATTCTTTCTTTAAACTTGCGGGCTTGACATGCAGTACGCCCATGAAACTGCAAGGCAGAGAAGCATAGCTGCTGCAGGGATGCGTGTGGAAGGGGACGGGGAGGGAGGTTTTATTAGCAGTCTCAAGTTCAGGCCGACCTTGCGAGTGTTTTCAAACCACCAGAGCGTAGCCCTCGATGGTGTGACTTTCCCCCAGCAAGTCATCGACCAGGAGGCTTTGGGGGAACGAAGTCAGACGCAGCGAAAACGATGCATGTAATCTGAGGGAACCCATTCAAGGCAGGGATGAAAGGAGATCACGTCTCAGGTCACCGTCCTCCATAGTCCTCAATCGAGGAAACTTACAAGAGGGCACCATTACTGATTCACTCTCTCACAGTTTGATCTCTTTCAGCCTGTTGAGAACCGAACTCAGGCACGCTGCTAGTCAGTACTGTTCACAGCGGAAAAGACAATCCAAGGGCTTTGTTCAGAGGTTGTCTGATACTTCACACCTCCACCCCTGGGCAGAGTTCGATTAGTGCTTACACGTGCTGCATCGTGGCTTTCAGTTTTCACGGCCGAAAATGTCGCCTGCGCTGGGTCAAGTGCGGTCAATGTACGCGAGCGTAAAGGCAGTCGTAATGAGTTGAAAGGAGTAAATGGTCTCAAAACTGAGCAGAAACAAATTACAGCTGTAAAAGGAGTCCTCTCTTTAATAGTGCATTCGTGCATATCTGTAGTGCAGTGTTGACGCGTCTATGAGTCTGTACGTCTATTTCGTGTACATCTGCATGTCTACGTATATGCCCAAGCAGCATTGCTCTTCTTCCTTTTGTCAAGAATGTTTCACTAAATGTACCACTTATCAAAAGCATACCCCTACTTTCGTACCTACAAAGATTTTTTTAATTCATTATTCATGTTATAGTGTACCTTTATATCTGCGTCTCACTCATCCCTCTGTCTGTCTGTCGGTCTGCCTGCCTGCCTGCCTGCCTGCCTGCCTGCCTGCCTGCCTGCCTGCCTGCCTGCCTGCCTGTCTGTCTGTCTGTCTGTCTGTCTGTCTGTCTGTCCGTCCGTCCGTCGAACAAACGACAAACGATCAAGGAAGGCAAAGTAGGCTATCACGAATCGCATTGCAGCAAACAACTCAACTTCAGTTATGCGGACACAGGCTGCAAATGGCAACAGTGACCTACGAGGGCTTCCTGCTCCTGCACACTACGGCCTGACCACTGGAGCACACAACCTCACTGCAGTGGGCGCAAGCAGACTCTACAACTCGGCAACTCGTGTGTCTCTGTAACCTGCTATGCAATAAAGTGAACCTTCCTCCCCACACTCTTAACTTCTCACCCATCGCAGTTCTTACCTTCTCGTTTTTCTCTTCTCCTCTGCGTGGGTTTCTTTGTTCTGTATTAGCCTCATCCCTTTCTTCTCTCATTTTCCACCCTTGCCTACCTCCACCCCCACCCTGTTACCCCACCTTCCCCTCCCTACTCCCCACCCCACCCCTCTCCAACCCCTTTCAATCAGGGTTACTACTCGGGGGCGAGGGGAGATGGGGGAAGGGGGGGGGGGGGAGAGCAGAGACCTCAGCCCTCCATGGAATGCCTCGCCATCTTCATCAGCACTAACATGTCCACATACGAGATCTTCTTGCCGAACAGGCACTGTGATAAAATAATAATAGCTTTCCTGGTGCAGGCTTTGCTGAGTCGCAATTCGTCTTTTTTGTGTGTCAGATTTTATAAGAAAATAAACCATTTTCTCTTCTTGGGAGGGATCATAAATATAAAGGTATCCATTTCCTCTAGACAGGTTGTAGCATTCCATTAAAAGCAAAACTGGTGATGACAGCAAAAGATTACATCAGTTCGTGCACGTGCATATTCCTCGTCGTCAAACAGCTTACAGCATGGTTGCTACCATCCGTACAGCAACACGCATCTTTGTCCTAGTGACGTCCACCTGTGGACTGGGGGTGAGAATAGACCCACCGCGTCTCCCTACGCGCTTCGTAAGAGGCGAATAACAGGGGAAATCGTGACTTGATTTGCTCTTATTCCAACAAAATCTTTCGTGGTCAATGACTTTGAATAGCCTACAAAGACTGAGGGGTCGTAAGACTCCACCACCCATTCATCCATCCATCCATCCATCCATCTATTTGTAGTCCTAGTGACAGAAAATTTCCAGTCCAGACAAATTGCTGCACTAAGGAACTCCTCATGGTGGATTTGAGCCACTCTTCAACATGACGCGAATGCCACTGTGCCAGCAAGGCAGTGCACAACTGCTTTCTTGCTTGGCAGACACAGTTTCACCTGGTGTCTGCAGTCAAGGTGACGACGGAACATTAAGCTGGGATGCCAGAGAGAGCCAGGGATACTTACATTGCAGTCTAACTGTAAAAGCTCAGGAGTCGAGTCTATTGTTTTCTCTTTCATCGCGGCAGGAGTCAGCATGGCCTTCAGGATCACAAACTAGAGAAAGGACTTGTGGACCTTGCCGGCCAAGATGGGGACCTGCTACCATAGGGCTAGGGACCGTTCCCGATGCCCCAGCTTGGCTGTGGCGAGTATTTGCGCGTCCCTGAGAGGCGCACTCCGAGTCCACTCCCCGTCCTCCTCCACCTCCACTCCCCGTCCTCCTCCACCTCCACTCCCCGTCCTCCTCCACCTCCACTCCCCTTCCCCACCTCTCGCCCCTCCGTATACCGACGCCTACACTGGAGGACTTCCGTCAGATCGCGCTGTGTTCGCGACAAAGACTTTTCCTACAATGTCCTATTATTTTCTCTTTTCTATTTCTCGGTTGCTTCTTCAATTTTAACTTATAGTTTTATGCGTATTTTAGAATCACGAATATCTTGAAATATGTGTCTCCTTTGGTGTATTTTCCCACACGGGAGAACGATTTTTGACACTTCAAAATATACTTTTTGTAGATTCTACATGACAAAGATATGAATTTATTTCTTGGGTTAAAATTTAACCTCGCAAGTATTTGCAGAAGGGCGGAGTTTTAAATGTTCTCCAACGTTCCCACGTTTGCTTCAGTTTCGACCAAAGGAACACCCACAAAGCAGATTTTGCTTGAACAAACGCAGATTCAAAAACTAAGGACTTCGTGCTTCCTCTCAGCCCTATCTTGCCTAGTCTGTTTTTGTGTGTGCAGATGGGGGGCAGCCACTACATAATGGTCTGCATCTGAGAGCTGCTCCTTTCTCCCGGCTTTACAGCCCAGAGCTGTCTGTGGCCAAACATAGAGATGGCTGCACAAACACGACAGAAATGAAGTTTTGCAGTGTGAGCAAACACGGCAGGGATGACGCAAGCAGCCCACAATTCTCGGCGTCGCTCATGCACACTCTTGGCACGCAGTGGACTCCGCGCTGAAGACGGATGAGACGGATGCTCCAGCTAAACGACTTTGTTTGGCTCGCCTTCCTGCCTCACATTAAACGCGAGAGTGAACTCCAAGAGACATTCGCTTTTATCGATGGTCTACATCTATACATCTACGCACTGCTCTCAGCAGCCACCCGTGCGCAGTTTGACTTGCAAACCTCCTGTCCCGATCGCCCATTGCTCTCGGTCAAGACCTCTGAGGCCATCCCACGTGATAAACTGTTTTTCATGCCCGTTTAAGTGACCCACCACGGAGAAAGCCCTCTACGAGATAGACCGCGATATTGTTGCTTAAATTTGCCCTGTCGGAGATAGCAATTAAATGGACGCCATTTCAATCAAGCCTGCGACATGCTGACCCTTTGACCTGGGACTTCCATCTTGGATCGCTCATTACTGCCCTCAGGGCATCCAGCTATCCAACTGCAGCTGGGGCAGACTCCCTGGAGTTCAGGCAGGTCGTAAAGCCTTCGCCCTCATTATACAGTCGTGTGTATGGATAGTAGACTGTAATATTCTAACGGCATAAAACAATCACTGTTTTTCATTAGCACGAAAACACACTGCCTTATCCCTCTAAGAATTACTTCCGTAGAATGCATCTATGCTTGGACGTTGCACCTATTTCCGTCACTCAATCAACAGCGCCGTCACACTTGTCATATGAGCCTCAAACTCAGAATGCATCTCGTGTTTCTTACTTTTCCTCCCAACAACAGCATAAATCATACAGACCACATACGTGCACGCACGCACGCACACACCGCACGCGCGCGCGTGAACACACACACACATATGTTCTCACTGCTTGTACGTATTTCTGCCTTGATCCCTGGAGAGTCCCATCGGCATATTTTCTATACTAGCACTTGGTCAATATCCTCTGGCAATGAACTTGCAGGCGTAGTGTGCTTGTGCGGTGAAAAGGCTTGACAGGAGACCCAAGCCTCCGCACAAACACACCTGGCCCGTTTATGGTTTCCCGAGCCCTATGTAACTGCCCTGCCCTCGTGAGCACTATTTGTGTGGCGTGTCTCCTTCCAACAATGCTACAGATGACCAGAGGGCCCTGCACCAGGTGTTCTTGCTGCCTCTGTCTTGCCCCAACACAGTCTCCACTCCTAGCTCCACCAGAGTTGTGGGTTTTTTTAAGTCTGGAGAGAGAGGTCTTACAGTAGCTCATGTGCAGAACCTGTCCGAGGAGTCCAAGTAATAAGAAAACACTTCGAACGACTTCAGCTTTACCACTCGTAATCCCTGGAAACACTCACATAACGGTGACTCAAGTAGTAGTTATGCTTAATGACATTTCAATAGTATAATCTAGACACACCGTATAACTTCTTAACACTCTCAGTATAATAACTTTAAAGTTTCTTACGCCATATTTACATCCTTCTCACACTTTATTTATTCCCTGTTTACACTCCTCTTTCATCCTATTTACTCTCTTTTTGCACTCTCGTTTCACTTTACTCCATGCTTACGCTCTAATTTCAACTTTTTTACTTCCTGCTTACACTCTGCTTATACCTTACTCCCTATTTACACTCTTTTTTCACTTTACTTACTCCCTACTTACACTACCCCTCATATCACTTACATCCTCTTTGCACTCTCGTTTCACCTTTCTTACTCCCTTCTTAAACTCTGCTTACACCTTACTTAAATGCTCCTGCTTACACAGCACTTACACTACTACTGTACCCTTTATTTCACACTCTTTACATCATCCTTTTTTGCACTCTCTTCTGCCCTCTTCGATCTCCCCGTAAACGTCCCTGTACCTTACTCACTTCTTTTTTGTTCTGCCTACCCAACCCGAACAGCTCTCTGTCAAACCTTCCTCCTCCTCCTCCTTCCTCGGTCTTTGTGTAACCTTTACGTCATTACACAGCATAACCTTTGCACCGGCCTCCTGTTTTCAAGATAACCTTTGCGTAGTTACTTAGTAATAACATTGACGTCACTGCACACGTATAGCCTTTGCGTCATTGCTCAATGTAACCTTTTCATCATCACGTGCCATAGTCTTTACTCAGCTCTATTTGCGACCTGAACAAGGGAGATGGCAGTCCACTGGTAGCGGGTTTTCCCCAATTATCGTCTTTGATTTGGCAGTGAGGGTAAACATTTTATGTTCTCGATACTTCTCTCAGGTTGATATTGGGCTTAAGTGCAATTTGCTGGCCTGGGATTTCCTCGTTTACCCGAGAATTAATACTTCCTCGAAAACAGGTTAAATTGTACTCGTTTTGAGATCACGTTTTTCCTTACGATAACGTATAATCATGGTTTAAACTGAATGAGGAAAAAGACGCTTTAATATGAACTATCCCGTATGCAACTGGACGAGAAGTTCAATGGTCACAATTGGTTGGGATAATGCAAAATGCTAAGGTTTTCCCCTTTTACTGCACTGAGATACTGTCGAAGGTTCTTATATCTAACTTACGAATGTTCAATGTGTATATGTGACTTTACGCTAGCAGACATACGTTCAGTTCTTAAAACTTTCCACCAACCACACAGAAACCTAAAGGTCATATTATAAACTCCAAGTGGCTTAACCATTTTTAAATTTTCATCTTCGATCATTGATCCCAATAAGACTGTAACCAGCACTGAAAAACATGGTAGATGGCAGCACGCGTGTCCGAAGGCTTGCCTACACTAAACACAACCGAGTCCTGTGTTTTGACGGCAAACAACCACCTGACATTCATCTCACTAAGCTCTCCATTGCCGATCCTGGCCTTATTTCATCCCAAAGACAGGTTTATATCCGAGACAGCTGGGTGACGAGCACAAGCAATCTGCCAGAAGAGGAATAAATCTTGCAGAAGGCAATCGAGGCAGGGGTGACAGCCAGGCTTTGTGTGAAGACAAAATTCAGACAAAGGCAGTGTACAGCTGCCACTTCATGCTTAATCTCCCAAGAGCCTGATAGTCCAGAGTTAACACCGCATGTGCTAGCACGCTGTCATCCCCTCTTGTTTGGTAATGCACACTGAAGCGAACATTTATCAAACTTTTTAATTTGTTCTTAAATCCCAGTTTACTAAGAAAGCTGGCGTTTCTTCAAAGAGCAGTGAAATGAATAGCCCTTTTTTGTAATACGGGTTTAACGATATTACGGTAAAAATTTCTTCAACAGATTTGTTAAATGCAAGATGACCGTCGATGAAACGCTTCTGATAGTTCTTCATGGAGATCATAACTACGCTAACCCCGCATTAGCAATGGTACTCGTTTTCACACAAATTCCGTCTTCTCGCATATTTTCTTCTCGCTCCACCTGGCAGAGAGCTCCCGTCTTCCTTCTGCTTTGCAAAGCGAGATTCCTTTCCCCTGCACATTATAACGCAGTGCGTGCTGTTTTTCCTTACACGCACATCTACACGCGCACACGCAAAGCTCTCGCGCGCTCAAAGAGTACATGCACGCAATCCATTCCCTCCAACAAATTCCTCCACGATTCAATTGAACCCGACCAGTCGACATCTATGCGCCAACCTGAACAAGATGGGTGAGGAGGACGGGTGGCCAAGGCAGGTGACCAAGACGGGTGGCCAAGACAGGTGACCAAGACGCGTGACCAAGACGGGTGGCCAAGACGGGTGACCTATACGGGTGACCAAGACGGGTGACCAAGACGGGTGGACAAAGCAGGTGGCCAAGACGGGTGGCCAAGACGCGTGACCTATACGGGTGACCAAGACGGGAGACAGGGTGAGCAAGATGGGTGACAAAAGCAGGTGACCAAGATGGGTGACCAAGACGGATGGCCAAGACGCGTGACCTAGATGGGTGACAGGGTGGCCAAGACGGGTGGCCAAGACGCGTGACCAAGACGGGTGACCAAGACGGGAGACAGGGTGAGCAAGATGGGTGACAAAAGCAGGTGACCAAGACGGGTGGCCAAGACGCGTGACCTAGATGGGTGACAGGGTGGCCAAGACGGGTGGCCAAGACGGGTGGCCAAGACGGGTGGCCAAGACGCGTGACCAAGACGGGTGGCCAAGACGGGTGGCCAAGACGGGTGGTCAAGACGGGTGACAAGGTGGCCAAGACGGGTGGCTAAGATGGGTGGCCAAGACGGGTGGCCAAGACGGGTGGCCAAGACGCGTGACTAAGATGGGTCTGATGCAGTCTGCCCCATTCACGTGTGGAAAGGCGGTGAAAGATACAACGACTGAGAGGATGAGGGGACGCAGCGTGAAGGCAAAGGTATTGGTATAATACAGCGAATCACCACCACACATGGAGCTTAAATCGCTTTACATTTTATTCCCTGCTCATTGGGCCACTCGATCGATCCTTGAGTGAGACGGAGATGGGAGGGAGGGTGAAGATAGGCACCATCAGCATTCTTGTGGCAGAAGGGAGAAGACAATAATAGAGATGAATCAATCGCAGAATGGAGAGAGGAACAAAAGCAGGGAAACGGCCGTAGAGAGAAGGGTGCATGGAGAGATCACTTCAGATGGGTGCGAGGAGAACAGGGGGGCTGAGCCCTTACTGAAATGACCCTCAGGGGACGAGAGGGGCGTGATCGAGGTAGTAACTACGTTGACACGTGGCTGTTCACTGTCACTGATCAGTGGGAGCTCTCTCTCATCAGCACTCCTCTCTCCATTCGCACCCCCCTCCCCTCCCCATCCTCAATTACCACAGTCTGCAGTGTGCACGAGCGGTATGCGTCCTCCTGCATCATTATTCCTTCCCACCCACCTCCAATATTAACTCCTTCACACCCCTACCCACTCCCATCAACCAAACCACACTCCTCTCTCTCTCTCTCTCTCTCTCTCTCTCTCTCTCTCTCTCTCTCTCTCTCTCTCTCTTCCCCCCCCCCCCCCACACACACACAATCCCCTTCGTATAGTTCTGTATCCTTGCCTTTATCTTAGTCGCTCGGTCGTCTCCGCCTTCTGACTTTCCCTTGTATCCTTCGTGAGACAGGGGATAAACCTCAGATAAGGAAGTGAATGAATCCCTAAGCCCCATCCGAGAGAGTGAGCTTAGCGACACTCCATCGGCAACGAGAGTGCGTCTGCTTCCACCTTTCCGCACTCCAATACGGTAATACCACGTGGTGCGTGTAGTGCAAAAGAATGTTGTCGTTTGTACCGTGTCTTGCGGTTCATGGGATTCAAGTCAGGTCATATTAATAGTCATGACTGAACAAAAACGAGAGAAAGAGAGAGAGAGAGAGAGAGAGAGAGAGAGACAGACAGACAGACAGACAGACAGAGACAGAGACAGAGAGACACAGAGAGAGAGAGACAGACACACAGAGAGAGAGAGAGAGAGAGAGAGAGAGAGAGAGAGAGAGAGAGAGAGAGAGAGAGAGAGAGAGAGAGAGATTTCCTGATTGTTCATTTCTCTGGAGGTAAAAAACCTCAATGCGTCCTTGATTTTTCTTGTGTGCACTGATGCGTTGCAAGGCAAAGCTCTACCCCGACACTCACTGTATTACAGCAGACTCCACAGACGCTATTTTACCCGATGAAATCTCGCTTGTCTGTCTCCTGTCCGTCCAGCAAGGTCGCTCCCTGCTATCAGGCAGTCTGGGTCGGGTGATGGAACCCCATAGTGTTTTCCTGGACCTACGCCCATCCGTCACAGACGCCAGGGGACCGGAAGTGCCCGACCCACTTCCGCTCAATTCGATAACGGCCCGGGTCGGGTTACAACCCCCCAGGTGCGCCAGCACGACAGACCTCCCGCTAGGAATGGTGTAGGGTGCTACCTGAATTCTGCACACCATTTTGCCGTTTTGTATGTGTGCGCTTCCTATCGTGCGTTCAAGAGTGGGGGGGTGTAGGTGCGTGCGTGCATGTGTATGTGTGCTTGTATGTGCGCGTGTGTGTGTGTGTGTGTGTGTGTGCGTGTGTGTGTGTGTGCGTGTGTGTGTGCGTGCGTACGTGCGGGTTTCTTGTGTGTTAGAGTGCTTGTCTGGGTGCTTGTGTGTGTGTGTGTGTGTGTGCGCGCGCGTTCGTGCGTGCGTGCGTGCAAATGTGTCTGTGTGTGTCTGACTGTGCGTGCGCACGCGTGCGCGCGCGTGTGTGCTTGTGTGCGTGCTTGTCTGTGTGTGTGTGTATGCGTGCGTGTGTGTGTGCATGCGTGCGTGCGTGTGTATGTATGTGTAAGCGAATCTGTACGTAACAGCAGCGTATGTGTTTTGGGGAGGGTGTTTGCAAGAAGAACGATGAAAATATTTTAAGAGTTTGCAAATCCAGATTGATAGGTTTGAATTTACGCCCCCCAAAAAAAAGTTCCTAAGCCTATCTGTACTTTAATATCCTTTCTCAACGATCACCACCCGTAGCTTAAATCTTATTCACTCTTACCCATAACTTCCTGAAGGCGTTTTCTACGAATTCAAACATCTGTAGGAAAACTCGCCTTATATTCCAGCTAGTGCGAGATTGAGAAACGTTCCGCATGGAAAAATGCCAGCATTCTGGAGATTTTGCCTGCTGGCCATGGCTGTAATGAACAAGGAAAGACGCAATGTCCTTGTCCATACTGCCATGCCTTTCCAGTGACTTGGCTACCTCGTCATGGTTGGGCCCTGATGCATCGCTAATGGCCACGTCAGGGACAGAATGCCAGATGACGAATGGTGGCCAAGGAGATTCTTCCCCTTTTGATCTCGGGTCAAAGAAGCGCCTACCTCGTACATCTCCAGCAAGGGACTTGTCGCCATCCCCCGCCTCTTCACGCCTTTCGCATACCTGTCTACCGCCCCCGGCCTTCAGCATGCATGCTTGCCTGGTCAGCGTGCCTCTCACGCCCTCTTGCTTATACATATACATGTACATCCAAACGTATGAAGCACTATAGGAGCGTAGAGGTAGTATGCCTACCTATTAGTCTTCCACGACGTCGACACCCCGACCCTGCTCCTAATGCAAGTGTGTAGGCGCTGTTTTCTGACATACCTTTACTCGGTATTCCTGTCAAGTCACAAGCATGTATACAAAATAAATGCGAAAAAAAAGAAAACTCGAAGGATTAAACTGTGGGAAAAGAGGGTGAGGTGTAGGAAAATGTTGGGTGTAGTGTCTTTAGAGTGCATAGAGACATTATCAATGCAACAACTGCAAACTCTCATGGTTCAGATTCATGTGCCTGGCGATAGAATTGCACCTGTGAAAAAACGAACCTAATCTTAACCTTCGCTATAATGCCTTGAGAATCCCAGCAAGAAAAGCATAAACCTGTAGTGAAATCAGGAAAGGCACTACCACACTTCACTGACAAGGCTTCGTTTAGTTGGACACCCACGTCTAGACACTTTCCCGTGCACCAGAGATACTTTCCATTGAGCCTGAGATACTGCAGAAGCATTCTAGTCCACTAGAGACTTCGCCTGACTCGGGTTCACAGAATGCTGCAGAAGTACCGACACTGACGCACCTAAATGGTGCAGGTATGGTCAAGCTGTCTCTTGTGACCACTCGAAGACGTGACGTAGTCTCAACGCTGTAGACGGCGATGACGTCATGAAAAATGTTCATGTGACATGTTACAACAGCCCTCTTAGCATGCGTCTCTCTCTCTCTCTCTCTCTCTCTCTCTCTCTCTCTCTCTCTCTCTCTCTCTCTCACACACACACACACACACTTTGTCTTCTCTCTCTCTCTCTCTCTCTCTCTCACACACACACACATTCTTTGTCTTCTCTCTATCTCTCTATCTCTCTCTCTCACACACGCACACTCTGTCCTCTCTCTCTCTCTCTCTCTCTCTCTCTCTCTCTCTCTCTCTCTCTCTCTCTCTCAAAAGACAGGGACATGAAAAGGGGATGGTCCGGTTGAACGTGGTGGTTGAGAGTGAAGAGAGATGGAGGGACTTCAAAAACTCGATTTAGTTGAACGTCAGTTTTCACGTGGAGGCCAAGCGTAATACTCGCCAGCTGCCCAGGAAGAGAGGCAATTCGTACTGGAATGAGAAAAGCTGTTGCCCCATTCGATAAAAGCTGGGGTTTACAAAGGCCAGATTTACAGCCAGAGGTATATGAGCTGCGCAGCTTGTCCAGATAACGAGAGACACATGGCCACACACAAAAAGTTATGTGCGGAATGCAACTATGATTCAATATAAGCGATCGAGCATCTATGCCTATGTGCGCGTGCGTGGGTGTCAGTGTGTGTTTGCTTGCGTGCGCGCGCGCGCGGTGTGTATGTGCGTGTGTGTATGCGCATATGTGAATGCAAGAATACCTACGATAGTGTGCGTGTGCTCGCGCGAGCGCATACATCAGTGCATGTGTGAGGGTGCATGATTTAATCACGAGCGTGCACTTGTTTATGAGTCTATTTGCCCAACTATGTGAAAGGGGGAAAGGGGGTGGGAGATGGGGGGGGGGGTGGGGGGGGGTTGGGTTACAGGCAGGTAGGTAAAGCAAGAACACAGGTACACGCGTAGTGGCAGAGATTGCAAAGGAAGTTCAAAGAGGTGATTTAGTACGTCTGTAAACCGATCTGTGCATGCAGAAATGCATGCACTCCACAAAAGAGATAAGTTGGCGATAGGCAAGACAGCCATATTTTCTTCGAGTGAGATCCGCACGTTCCTGACTTGCCAACCACGACTCGTTATCAAGGCTCCAAGTTCGTGATAGGTTTTCAGTTAAATTCAAGACCCGATGATAAACGACCCCGTATGATGACTTCCTGTAGACTGAGTGAGAGGAGCACAGTCATGGTTGAGCGGCGAGTCAGAGTCGTTGAGTGAGACATGAGAGTGACTGACACTTCACCTCACCAGTACCAGCTGGTCTGAAGGGCGGTGGGGGAGGTCTGATTGCAATCATCGATAGAGGAGATCGATGCTCGAGGCAATCACGACAGGGGTCACCCACACGGGCG
>JAWQFJ010006609.1:40000-53270 GCA_034096865.1 Theodoxus fluviatilis | reverse complement strand
CGCTTGTGTGCGTGATCACAGCGTGATCAGGCGGAAGTGGCTGGGCGGGAAACGGATCCGAACCGTACTTGCGACTGGCGGAAGTGGTAGGGCGGAAACGGCCCTGAACCGTACTCTCGGCTGTTTCCGGCCATGTAACGTCGGCACGCCGCAAGCAAAACATCGGTTCTTTCCGAAGTGGTGCTTACAGCGCGCGACAGTTCGCGCTATCTCGATCGAGACAATTCCACGGAAGATGCAGAAATGGACGGAAAAAGCAAGCCCAGAACAGAAATTAAGTCGTGTCAACAGCCCTCTGGAGGTGGTGATACAACATCGATCGCGATCTCGTCTACAGACACGGCACTGGAACGAAGCTGTTATCACGGCGCGGAAGTTGCCGTGATTACGCGATTCTTACAGAAAACGGGAATGTTTTGCTACAGGTGATGCTTTCACATAATTATCCTGATATTTTTACTTAAGATAAGAAGTTGAAAGTTTGCTACAATGATAAATAATAAACGACACATTCAATGAGTTATGTTATTAAATTGTATCTGTTATGGTTCAGTTGTAGTTAACGTTTAATCTTTCTCAAACTTTAAAGTCAATTTTCTCATAATGTGGTTTTTATTTCTACGGTAGTGATTTTCTCCCCGAAATAAAGTCACTTAGGATTGAGATAGCTTTCTGAAATTGTCGTGTGTATATGTATGAATAAATACTGCATGTCAATAAGACCAATCAGAAAGGCTGTAGCTGAATTTGCTGTAATTTTTGTAACAAAATTTAATGTACAGTTAAATCGCCCGGAGCAAACATTTTGTTGTTAACTTTTTCTACAATTCCACTAAAATTAGATATAATAGAAGTGTTAGTAATCAGCCCTATTATCTATCGTTATATGAATAATATTTACAGACCTTCTTCTTTGTTTAAAATCATTGTTGAACATAAAAAGGTTATAATTAAAATGTTCACGACCGGAGGGAGAAAATTGGTATGTTTATTTTTTCAGTTATTTTGCATATAACACACATAGAACAAACTAAGTCCTTCAGCAATAACAATTTTTGTATAAATATTACCATGCCACGTTGTGTTTGGTATTCTGTATAAAAATTTTCATTAGTATAGCTTTCATATTTGCTGAGGTATGAATTATTTTTCCTATTAAGTCCGTTTGTTGTACGCCATGCTGACACACAACGCTTAATATTCTAAATAATTTCCATTTGTGATTCTTTTGTCTCTAAACACGCCTAAAAAACCATTACATCTGTTGTATACTTAACGTTTTTTTCCGGGTTTTTGACGATGATAGCGCTCAGCACCTAGGCCGCACCCACCAACCCCGCTCTGGACTCGACAGGCCTGTCCGGGAGGTGCAGTTGTCACCTAAATCCTGGAACGCGTTACTTTGTATGACACTTTTGTGGTCCACCATCAGCGTCGGGCCTCTGGACAGACCTGGCGGACCCCAAATTTGCCGTCCAGCGTATCTTCACTGGCACTCAGAAATGCGTTAGTTTTTATATAAACTGTGCGTATTTTTTTCACGTCTGACCGACCAATTGCAAATAATGCACAAGCTTTTGCATTCAAAGAGGCAATGCAAGTGAAAGAGTTACCTTCCCCTTGACCACCCAAATTTGCCTCAGCGTACTCACTGGTTCAGATAAGTGTATTTTTATAAAACTGTGCGTATTTTTTGCGCTGACCGACAATTGCAAAAATGCAGCTTTTGGTTTGCATACAAAGAGGCAATGCAAGTGAAGAGTTACCTCCCCCTTGACCGCTAAATCCGGCTGCTTAGTTGAAGCGAAACTATGGGAGGGAGAGAGAGAGGGAGGGAGAGAGATAGGGAGGGAGAGAAAGAGAGAGAGAGAGAGAGAGAGAGAGAGAGAGAGAGAGAGAGAGAGAGAGAGAGAGAGAGAGGGAGGATAGAGAGAGAGAGGGAGAGAGAGAGAGAGAGAGAGAGAGAGAGAGAGAGAGAGAGAGAGAGAGAGAGAGGGAGAGAGAGAGAGAGGGAGATAGAGAGAGGGAGAGGGAGAGAGAGAGAGAGAGAGGGGGGGGAGAGAGAGAGAGAGAGAGAGAGGGAGAGAGAGAGAGAGAGAGAGAGAGAGAGAGAGAGAGAGAGAGAGAGAGAGAGAGAGAGAGAGAGGGAGTTGGAGAGAGAGAGTGACACAGAGAGAGTGACGCAGAGAGAGAGAGAGAGAGAGAAAGACAGAGAGAGAGACAGAGAGAGACACACAGAGAGAGAGAGAGACACAAGCACCAAGCACGCTCCTCCCTGCAAATGTTATTATTAAGATTGCCTGACCCACTTCTTACTCCAGTATCATGTAGAAGCGCGGCTACACTAAACAGCCCTGGAAAAGGCCATGCACTGCGGGATGCCTAGGTGACCAGTGTCCTCCTGTAGAGATACATAGTTTCGCTTCAACAGCCCCATTCAGCGCCTGTTAAGGTGTGGTTTTTTTTTTTATAGCGACTTACACCCTTTGTCAGGGTCTCAAACCGCTTACACTTTACCCCCTGATCACTGGGCATCTTCATCAATCCTCACTGGTACCTCACAACAAACATAGTGACAGACATTTAAGACACACACAGTCAGGTACCAGCACCAACTCCGCTCCCTGGGGAGTATTCCAACCCGATGCTGGCGCTTGGCCGCATACAAGGGTTAATCGCACAACGTTTTTGCCAATATTGCCCTCACAGGTACCCGGTTTTACTCCTGGGTGGGGAGAAACAATGCGAGTTAAGCATCTTGCTCAAGGATGCAACTCTGGAAACCGCGCAGCTTCGAACGCCGTACCCACTGGCCGCAAGCGACTGTAGGTCCAGCGCGCTAACCACTCGGCCTGCTGGTCGGCAGTGGCACTCGGGTTGGCAGTAAAACATGGGTCGGAAAAAAATCTGTCAAGCGAGATGATGAAAATTGCGGATTGTGATATGCGTAGCCGAAACAATACCGTTTGCGTAGGAAACAATAGACTTGCGTAGTTGCGTAGTATAGTATGCAAATGCGTAGTTTACTACGCTCAATGCGTAGAGTAAACAGGTCTGTATTCATGGACAATCTAGTGATTACATACAGGCAAAAGATTCAGTCCATCCCATTTTAAACTTTGTATTGCAAGTGCACATATTATAAATACCCTCCTAAAGGCGCTCCAAGTAAGTGCTTATGATAGAAGTGGAAGTTTTACAGTAACAAAGGAGTGATGAATTTCAAGTCAGATGACAAACTGGCTGTTGAGGGACAGATATAATTGATTGCATGCAGTTCATAACCCTATAGAGTGTAGTGGTAGCTGATGCTCATACAATCCATTTGTAGGATGGTACAATCCCCCCCCCCCCCCCCCCCCCCCCCCCCCCCTATCCTGTAGCTTCCTTCCTGGCCCAGTGGGCTGAATTTCCCCCTAGCCTTTGACCTCTCTCCAAGTAAAGACAATGCTTCCCAGAGTTGCTGATGTGCAGGCTGTGAGTGTGAGTCAGCCTCCCTTTATATCTTTAGTTTAGGGGTCAGACCTCTGGGTCTCTGGCTGGCAGGCTGTCACCACATAAACTCCCTCAGTCATTGTTCTGTTGATTTTAATTAGAATATATAGTACTTTGATTAGATACCCATCTGCAAGCTGGGACCAACTTTGAGGGGGTCACATGCATGCTTTAATAGGGGAAAAGATGTGCTTGGATAGCCAGCAGACCAGACATGTGAGTCTAGCAGATTCCATCTGTCTCCAAGCTTTTGTTGGCTGAATAAAACTTGATGAAAGGAACTGAGTTTGTCCCTCTCTATAGCTCAAGCCTGAGCCAAGCCACCCAACAATGGACTTAGCTGCATACGTTCATCAGGATGAGCTCCACCACCCTATTACACATTCTCAGACCTGTACTCTATTTTCTCTACAGTACACTTTTGAGTACACTGATTGAGTCACCATGTCCCACATCACCTGTATGGATGGATTGATAGTGTTTTATGGTCTATCAGCCTTTGTAGGCTATGTAAGGCCATTAAGCAGGATAATCACTAGAACAGTTTAAACTAATTTAAAGTAAACATAATCCAGTCATGGTGTCCCTAGTTATTCGCCTCTTACCAATGGCGTAGGGAGACTCGGTGGGTCAATTCTTACCCCGAACCCACAGGGGGACACACACCACCTGTATGCTGATGACACCATGCTATACATATAACCTTTTCTCCCGAAAATCTTCATTTGATTTTGAACCAAGCAAAATCAGATTTAGAAGACTGCTGCAGCACCATACAAATTTTATCTTATTCTTAACGACAAGAACCCACACATACATACATAGTACTATCTCAGAGAAGTACCTAGCTACATGTATCTGTTAATAATAATAATAATACAGACTATTTCTACGCACATACCTTCCCTAATAGGCAAGCTCATGGCGTGTACAATGATGAAGTCTACACTCATACAAAGCATTCTAACACTCGCACACTGTACAATTGAAATAAAAGTTAAAAAGAAAAATTTTAATACAATACAATCAATTGAGTAGCAGGCAATAAACAAAACACGAAACATAAAAGAGGCGCCTTCACTGCTCGTCAGGAAAGACTGACCGGAACAGGTGTGTCTTGAGGGAGGTTTTGAACTGGGACATGAAATCAGAGTGACGGACAGGGAAAGGTAGGCTATTCCATGTTACAGGGCCGATGTAAGAAAAAGCTCGCTGTCCTTGGGTTTTCTTTTTGCGACGGGGGACATTTAACATTTTGGTGTCTGCAGCTGAACGATTATTTCTAGCGGGGGTGTAGACAGTGAGAATTTCTTTGAGTGCGTGTGGTGCAGTTTGATTGAAGAAGTTGAAACATAGTGGCTAGCTTATACTCTATCCTCTGAGCGACGGGGAGCCAATGCAGTGCACGAAGGAGTTTGGATGTGGGAGTTCTCTTGGGACATCTAAAGATTAATCTAGCAGCAGTGTTTTGGACTTTTTGCAGTTTGTTTAGCAGAGTGTCAGGAATGCCGGCAAGAAGAGAATTTCCATAATCAAGACGGGACAGAACAAGGGAAGTGACAAGGGTTTGAGTGGCTTGTTGTGAAAGATAGTGACGAATAGTGCCAATTTTCCTTAACTCGTAGTAAGCTCTCTGGCAAACTTTGTTCACATGAACTCTCATAGAAAGATCATCATCGAACATGACACCTAAGTTCCTAACATACTTTGAGAATTCTATCTCACTCTGACCTATGGTTAGTTTCAGGGCCTGATCGAATTCGCCTCTACCGCCAACCAGGAGAGCTTCAGTCTTTGAATCATTAAGTTTGAGTTTGTTCTGTGTCATCCACTGTTTCACATCAGAAATTACAAAGTTCACTTGCAGAGAGAAGAAGTTGGATTTGACTGGGATGAGTGGAGTTGTAGAGATTTGCGTGTCATCAGCAAATTCACTGTGAGAGAATGAATGACTGTCAATTACGTTGGAAAGTGGTTGGGTGTACAGTAGAAACAGCAGAGGACCCAGAACGGAGCCCTGTGGGACTCCGTAATTTAGCAGGGCAGGATCAGAAGCAATACCCTGGATCAAAACAGTCTGCCTACGTTCTGAGATATATGATTTCAGGAAGGAGAGTGCTGTGTTGTCAATGCCAAAAACATGTCTCTCAAATGAAAAGCTCCTTTTGCAGCCTTTGTCATTTGTAACCAGCCATTGATGCACAATTCCACTGATACTGTGATAGTGTACAACTTTGCACCGAATCATACAATTCAAAAACAGTTTTCACCATCTTAAAGATCATGAAATCGTCTTTTAGAAATGCTACATAACTGAAAATCCACTGTGGGCACGATGTGATTCATTTCTGGGGTCACAATAAACCTACAAACGTTAAATGCTCGAAAGAACACGCAATTTATGAAACGACAAGTTTAAAATCGATGAAGCCAGCCTCACTTGTCCAGCGTAAGTGGGGTGGAACGTGGTAGCTAACGTAGGATGGTTAGAATATTTCAGGCCTGTGTGTTCCATCTGACTGCGTTTGTCCTAGCAAAGATCACGAACTTTGGTCTTCGGCATCGGCTGCTGGAATGAGCTAAAAATGCGCACGGAACTTGACACCCTCTCGTAACGTCAAAACAAGCATTTGAAATAGCTAGCGCAGTGCAAAGACACAATTAAGCATGAGCGACACTTTCACAACGGGTCAACATGTACACACCTACACGGTTCAACCCAAACGGCGCGTGATTTTGACCTCGGAAGAGGTTTAATTTTAAAAGCCTCAGGACTTACACCAACCCCAATTTCAGCGGGAATGAGCAACTCTACACTGAAGACATAAAAAATTGAGCGTGAGCGCATGCTCACATCACTGTTGACTCATTTCTGCATCGAAAATGGTTTGTAGGAGTTTAAATCGGTTTGAAAAACTTATTATTCATTCCTGTGTCGCACCCTCGGCAATTCAGCGAACAGCTCAAACATAAACCCACTGACTCGGTGTCAGCACTGTCTGCTGGACGTTGATGAATGATCAAACCACCCACAACAAAATGTATTACTTGGAGCTACTGCAAAGTCTATTCAGCATAAGCTAGTTAATTCGTTGAGTCGATCGTAAGGGCATGCATTCATCCACTATCAAACCAGGCACGACAATTCCGAATTCGTGTATGCAGTTCGAAGTTAGTGAAGTGACTGACTGAGGAAAACAAGTAACAACTTGGACTAAACGTCGTCGATCAAATTCATCAACGGACGATATCTGATGCATAAAAGGCACAAAGAAAACTAAACGTCAAACATGACATCCAAAGATATTAGCATACAATCATGTGCTGCTGAAAATAATTGTAGCAAAACAAACTTATTTGGGTTCTTACCTAGAGGTGGTCTCTCCGTGTTTCGAACAACTGACTGGTGGAGCCAGTCGTTTGAAATCCAACCAATAGAAACAACTCAGGGGTAGTTAACTCTTAAGACTCCAGACTAGAGCAAACGAGTTATGTCCCCTTGTTCATGTGCCTGTTTGCACGAGGTCATGTTGTTTACGTTCAAATAATCATCGCGTTGAAGGGATTAAGAGAATATATGAGTCGTGTAATATACTAGTACTTTGTAAAGATCTCTATTCTGCATTAGATGCAAAAAAAAAATTCATCACATTATGTAATTCTGGCAAAGATGGCTTGCAAAATACGTTTCTTCAATTAAACATTTTTTAATATTGTACAATAATATCAGTCGTGTAATATACTAGTACGTGTTGCAGACAGTTCTGTTTCTGAAGTAGTAAGTAAACCCCTGCTATACTATTCGAACCTCTGCTGTCATTCATCCAGAGAAGACTCGCCCGCTGTCACTTCTTTTTCAGCTAATGTATATATACCATCCGGAAGACGCCTGCAAAACTCGATCGAAGACATGCTGTGCAGGACCATATCCGAATGAAAAATTCGTTTGTTCCAACAACATTTTGTATTTTAAATCAAATAGGGCTCATGGAGAGAAGATAGAAATATATGAGAAATGAGGAAATTGTTCGTTGGCTTTTTATACACTTAGATATGAAAATAGAGATAGTTGCTGGAATGTAAGCAAAATAGAATAAACCCATTTTATCCTGGTCTGTCTGCAGCATCCTAAATTCTCATAAAAAAGAGCAATAAAATATATTGTGTTGTGTTGTGTTGTATTGCGTTGTGTTAGTTATCTTGTCTTATTTGGTCTCGCCTCGCCTCCCTTCCCCTCGCCTCGCCTCGCCTCGCCTCGCCTAGTATAGTACAGTCATGTCAATTGCCTTGTCTCGCCTCCCCTCGCCTCGCCTCGCCTCGCCTCGCCTTGTATAGTAATGTCTTGTCTTGTCTTGTCTTGTCTTGTCTTGTCTTGCCTTGCCTTACCTTGCCTTGCCTTGCCTTGCCTTGTCTTGTTCACCTCGTCTTGTTTTGTCTTGTATATTTATGCATTACAGGCTGGGGCACATTTTAACATAATGTGAAGAAAAAAGCGTTATGCCCACCTTAAGTGTAAATATACTGTTCATATCTCATGGCCTGTCTACAAACATTAGCCAACAGGAAATGGCCGGATTAGTATTAGTTTTAAAAGGCCCACTGGATGATGGGCAATACGTGTAATTAAATAAGTAGGGCCTAACCCTGTTTAAATAAAGTAATGAAGAAGAAGGAGAAGGACGTAGGAGGAGTAAGAGTAGGAGGTATGAATTAAATGAAGGAGTAGGAGTAGGAGGTATGAATATGAAGGAGTAGGAGGGATGAAGATGAAGGAGTAGGAGTAGGAGGGATGAAGATGAAGGAGAGGGAGTAGAAGGGATGAAGACGAAGGAGAGGGAGTAGAAGGGATGAAGATGAAGGAGAAGGTCGAGTAGGAGGGACGAAGATGAAGGAGGAGTAGAAGGGATGAAGATGAAGGAGAAGGAGTAGGAGGGACGAAGGAGAGGGAGTAGAAGGGATGAAAACGAAGGAGAGGGAGTAGAAGGGATGAAGATGAAGGAGAGGGAGTAGAAGGGATGAAGACGAAGGAGAGGGAGAAGAAGGGATGAAGACGAAGGAGAGGGAGTAGAAGCTAGGGATGAAGACGAAGGAGAGGGCTCGAGTAGAAGGGATTAGGACGAGGACGAGGACAAAAACGAAGACGAAGATGACGACGTTACTATTAATAATAATATTGATACTAATAATAGCTTGAGGACACTGAAACCAAAGATCGATATAGACTATACACGATCTTTACTGAAACTGACATCATGGACTTATTGTAGGCTGAACGACCTGCTTCACCTGGAACAAAGCTAAAGGCTGGTTTAAAAACAAAGTGTTACAGTACTGTCGATCTCTGCTACCCTTGTGACAGGGTGAAGGAATGGCGGTAAGGATGTAAAGGGACGCGTGGTTATGGAATTGAGTTAAATACTTTTTGCTTGGTTTTTGCATCGGGATTCTAGTCCAAAGGTAGAGCGTTCGAAGCTGCAAGGACCTAGACTTGCTTCCTCCGGCAAGGTGTACCTGCATCATCGCTTCTCCCCAGGCAGGAGTGAAATCGGGCACATGTGGGGGCAGTGCTGCATGGCACGCTGTATCGTGTGGGGACAGTGCTGGCACGCTGTATCGTGTGGGGGCAGTGCTGGCACGCTGTATCGTGTGGGGGCAGTGCTGGCACGCTGTATCGTGTGGGGACAGTGCTGGCACGCTGTATCGTGTGGGGGCAGTGCTGGCACGCTGTATCGTGTGGGGGCAGTGCTGGCACGCTGTATCGTGTGGGGACAGTGCTGGCACGCTGTATCGTGTGGGGACAGTGCTGGCACGCTGTATCGTGCGAGTAACCCTTAATTGTGTGCGTGGACAGGTTCATGTGAGAGAAAAGCTGTGGGCTTTGCGAGCGCTCACCATTAGCGCTCATCCCTGAACATGAAAAAAATACCTTTCACATGGAAACGCGCCTCTGGTCCCGCCAATGACGCTCTCGGATTGCCTCTGCTGTGCTTATTCAATGCCACTTACGGGGAAATAAAGTGGATTTCTAGACTTGGGTTGAGCACTACACGTGTATGCAGGACACGTGCGTTGCATGCGGGGTAAATTTCTAGAAAAGAAAAGAAAAAAGTAATGACTGCGAGGATGCCTGCAGATGATCCACTGTTATGTAGTAATAGCAATAATGAGTTGTATTTGTAGCGGCAAGGAGCAGCTGTAGTGGCGACTAGTAACGAGAATTCCGTCTAGAACTTTTGTAGAAGTGGCCAAAGTTTCCTGACCAACGCACAGTCCGACCTGCAACAGCGACCGGAACGATTATAATCATGCGATCTATTCTTAGCACTGCCGTGAGTGTGACCTCGTATACAAACAGTCTTAGATCAAAAGCTGTGTGGATGAAACGGCATGCAACAGCCCGATGACATGAGGACAGACAGACACAATGTGCATGGTCATCCCCAAATCGCCTCTTTCCGACAAACGGGCAAACAATTAAAGGAGTAAAATCCAGTATTCAGTATAACTATTACGAAACGACGAAACTAAGACACGATCATTTGCACAGAGGGAAGTACGTGGTTTATTTCGTGCGTGTGATAAATTACATCTTTTGAAAGGCAAAACTCAAAATGGGGATGGAGGAAAATCTTCCGAACACGGTCCGGCATCGACAGGACTATAAGTCTTCCGGGTTCGTACCAGAGTGACCGCCCTTCCAGATGCCAGGCAGTTGTGCGCTAGCCGGACTTTGCTCAAGGTTCTTGGCCTTTCCATTCAAGCTGAACGGAGTTCTGAATTAATGACAAGGAATGTAAAAACAAAACCGTCCAGAAAATTTAAGCAGTTTCTTGAATAGTAATTTGTGGCTTGTTGAATGATCTGCCTCTGATATCGTGCTCGGGGAAATGGATTGTAAACCGGCGTGTTGTGTCTATGCATGTTGTAAACTTTCTCACGCATACGCAGTGGTGAAATCTACATTTTGTGTGGACTACCAAACCCCTTTATACCTTATGAATGATTTTGTATTAAATCAAACAAATAGTTTCAATGTACATGATGCATATTTGTGCATGCTTTTGCATTTCGGATAGCTCTATGCTAAGACTCCTCCAAACGGGATGGCTGTATATTACCTGGTAACCATCTCATGCTACTTGTATCATCGTTTAATTTATTCAGTCCAGTATTCTTGCCTGATAGATAACCATTTAATCTCTTTCTAGAGACTTCCCCATGCCTAAGAGCACCCTGATGCCTTTTAGATAGTTTCTTCATTTGAAAGACTTCCCCTGTGCTGTTACTAGCACTACAGAAACCCCATCACATCATGTCACAGTGGAATTATTTAACTGCAAAGAACATTCCTGTCACATTACGTGAGCGGAAATTAATGCATGCTTTTCTCACAATTAACGACACGGAGAGCAAATCGAATCTGTGACAAGGAAGGACTCTTAGTGGACAATAGAAGGACACAGAGAGGGAACTTGTTGGAATTTTGGGGGTTTTTTCAGAGGACGTGGAGTTGGAGGGGACATGCTAGTAGCAGAAGCACATGTCAACGGGACACGTGTATGGGCAATTCCTGTTGCACCAGATTGTCACATCGTGCAATGCAGACCATCGCCCGACGGCGAAACAGCCGCGAGGTCGTCTTACTGGAATCAGGAAGCTCTCATCCACGGGTGCCTGTTCCCTCACAGGTGCCTGGCCTTCTCCCAACAGGTGCTGCGGGCTCCAGGGATATAGAGGGTTGCTGAATACCTGGCTAGGCGCGCTGTTTGGCCTGGTACCTTCGACCCCTTCACAGCTGGACAAGATGGCAACGTCAGCGCAGTTGACGAAAGTTTCCTGTTTCCTCCCCTTGCCCAGGCCACAGTCGTTGATGCCGTCATTGCAACCCCAGTTGTTGCCTGCAGGAACAGGACAAGAAGGCAATGGAAATGGGAACAAAAATGCCTGAGGCAAATAAGACGAAAGGCAGTACGTGCTGATGAAGCTCCATTGGAGATGACCTCCATGACCAGACTCAACTATCTCTATATATATATTTTCGCTGTGTGTCTGTGTGTCTGTGTGTGTGTCTGTCTGTCTGTGTGACACTCATACGTTTCCACAGTTTTATTCCGATCGACTTGAAACTTGGTATGGGGTTAGATGTGGACCCGGGTCAGGTCAACGTGGGGTAAAAAAAAATGGCGTTGCCATGGTAACCGGAAGTGGGCACACACAAGATGGCCGCCAAAAACTCAAAGTGCTTCGATTTGACCGAAATTTGGTGTGTGGGTAGGTAGAGTCAGATGATGAAGATCTGTGAAAAAAAAATGTGGTTGTGGTTACGTCACGAGAAAAACAAAATGGCGGCTGAGGAAACAATGGACGACTGTGTCGAAGGCGGCGAAGCCGCCTGAGACACAGGAGTTCCCGTCGACTTGAAACTTTGAATGGGTTAGGTGTGGGCCGGGGTCAGGTCATGGTGGGATTAAAAAATGGTGTTGCCATGGTAACCGGAAGTGGGCACAAAAAGATGGCCGCCGAAACTCAAAGTGCTCCGATTTGACCGAAATTTGGTGTGTGGGTAGGTGAAACTTGGTGTGGGGTTAGGTGTTGGCCGGGGTCAGGTCAGGGTGGGGTTAAAAAATGGAGTTGCCATGGTAACCGGAAGTGGACACAAACAAGATGGCCGCCGAAAACTCAAAGTGCTCCGATTTGACCAAAGTTTGGTGTGTGGGTAGGTACAGTCGAATGATGAAGATCTGCGCAATAATTTTTTGGTTGCCATGGTTACGTCACGAGAAAAACAAGATGGCGGCTGAAGAATTTGGACGACTGTGTCGAAGGCGGCGAAGCCGCCTGAGACACAGGAGTTCCCATCGACTTAAAACTTGGAATGGGATTAGATGTGGGCCAGGGTCAGGTCATGGTGGGGTTTTAAAAAATGGCGTTGCCATGGTAACCGGAAGTGGGCACAAACAAGATGGCCGCCGAAAACTCAAAGTGCTCCGATTTGACCAAAGTTTGGTGTGTGGGTTGGACAAGTCAAATGATTAAGATCTGTGAACAAATTTTTTGGTTGTCATGGTTACGTCACGAGAAAAACAAGATGGCGGCTGAAGAATTTGGACGACTGTGTCGAAGGCGGCGAAGCCGCCTGAGACACAGGAGTTCCCATCGACTTAAAACTTGGTATGGGGTTAGATGTGGGCTGGGGTCAGGTCATGGTGGGGTTTAAAAAAATGGCGATGCCATGGTAACCGGAAGTGGGCACAAACAAGATGGCCGCCGAAAACTCAGTGCTCCGATTTGACCGAAATTTGGTGTATGGGTAGGTAAAGTCCAATGATGAAGATCTGTGAACACATTTTTGGTTATGGTTACGTAATGAGATAAACAAAATGGTGGCTGAAGAATTTGGCTTTGTATGTGGCTTTGACGCTTTGCGCATTGCCTGGCCGTGAAGCGGCTAGTACAGGATAAGAGTGACAAGGTGCACAACTATAAAATTATGGTTATGTTTTGTTCATTTCGCAACGGTTGTATTTAATGTATTTCCAGGAACTTTGTCCAAGTCGACGAGGCTCAGATAAAGGGATGTGCGTGAAGGTGTTTAGATGTACGTCCGTTTGTCTCTCTCTCTCTCTCTCTCTCTCTCTCTCTCTCTCTCTCTCTCTCTCTCTCTCTCTCTCTCTCTCTCGTTGATAGCATGTCAGTGTAAATCAGATTATCATTCCTAGAAACGGATATCATCATTCCCCGAAACAAAACGGCATTTCGTCCTGGCATTTTGTGC
>JAWQFJ010006609.1:32500-35000 GCA_034096865.1 Theodoxus fluviatilis | reverse complement strand
AAGGCGGTCCAGCTGGTTTTGAAGTCCACTCGGTGTTGTGGATAGTAATACCATCATCAGCAAAAAGTAGTGCAAATATTTCTGACATTCCAGGCATCATCTGGATGCCGTGTTTGCCATGTGCATGTACATAGTCAGCGACACAACCCATTGCTTACGCAGCTCAACCACGTGGTTGCGATGACGCCAACACCCTTTGGCTACGCAGCTCAACTACGTGTTTGCGGTCAACGTAATGAAATTTTCCTATCTCCGTCGCTGTTTCAAGGGAAGTAAATCGTACAGCACTTTATGCTGTAACCAATCTGTGTTCGCTGGAGTTATCTTTTCTTTAGTATAGTTCCCGTGAGAAAGCTACATTTAGTAGTATCTACGCTCACCCACCGTCGTGTTTCCGCGCTTTGACATGGCGTCGCGTTGTTGAAGGAGATCGAGTGGTGATGAAAATGACGAAGTATTAGAAGTGTGGATGGAAGAAGGGTCTGATACTGAAGATCTAGGTGGATATTGGACTTCTGAAGAAGATTTTTATGAACCTGATGCGGAAATAGTCCCAGTCAACGAGAATGAAGCGGTGGCTGCAGCGAAGAGGAAACGAATTGACTTCGGATGTCACTTCGTGACTGACACTAAGTGACAGCGAAGACGCCGTCGCCGTCAGAGAGAGAGGAAGAGATAGAAACGGTGTTTACAGCAGACACAGACATCGATTCGGATGCAGAGGATGCCGAAAACCTTCTCTACTCCTCCAATGAACTGTACCACACAAAAGAGGACTATGCCAAGTAGGGCGCCTTCTTTCTCTCAGAAGGCCATTCTGAGACTTTTCTTCTATTCAGACAGAGACAGATTGCAGTGAGTAAGTGTATATTTTCTGATTTCACCTCTCTGACTTGCTAAAAAAATCATTTTCAAGCATTTTTTTTATCCTGTAGTCAATCATTCATCAATATAGTTTGATGTGGAAATACTGATGTCAGAACTGCTGTGCAAAATCTATCTCTTGACTATTAGTATAATACATTAGGTGTAAAAAAAAAAAATCAAAATTGCATGTACCTGGTGTTTAAAAATAATTTTCCCCAATTTTCTTACTGCATATTGTAACTATACCAGCACTTCAGCTGGAAAGTGCAAATGATTTTCTTTCTTGTGGTACCAACCACTAAACAGTTATTCAAAATTTGGATTTTGTGTGATTTTTTTGAAAACTTAAAAAAACACTGCGTACAGAGGTAAAATTCCTAATGCTATCCCTGCGTAAGCAATGTTATACATTAAAAATAAGGAACTGCTCTCCAAGGCACCTTGTTTCATACCGGCCGGGCATGCAAAAAATTCAGACATGCTGTGGTTTCATCTAACGTTACAATACATAGCTTTTAGCATTCTGATGAATTTGGACAGTCCGGCTATTTGGAGTGCTTTCCATAATTGTGAGCGGTCAACAGAATCAAAAGCTTTTTTATAGTCCACAAAGGCAACGTACAATTTACCTCGACGGCCACCGCATACGTGTTGTAGTGCTATGGTATATATTGTGAAAATTTGATCAATGGTTGAGTGACCAGTTCGAAAGCCTGCCTGTTCTGAGCAAATTCTTCTCTCATTCTCTAACCATGTACATAGTCTCCTCGTCAATATAGATGAGAAGACCTTGCTCAGGACAGGTAACAGAGAGATTCCCCTGTAATTATCAGGGTCTAATTTGTTTCCTTTTTTATATGTAGGGATGATAATTGACTTAGACCATTCTATGGGAAATTGTTTCTCAGATATGAAATTAAACCGTTTTGTCAGGAAATGTACGGTTTTGTCTGTGGCTATTTTGAAGCACTCTTCTGGTATACCGTCAATCCCAGGAGCCTTGCCTGGCTTTACCCTATGTAGAGCGGCTCAAACCTCATCCTCACTCATTGCCGCATCAAGCTCTGAGTGAAGAATGTAGTCTTCTTCACCGAAGCTGCCGTCAGGATTTAGTGCGACCTGCTGAAGATTTTGGAAATGATTTTTCCATACATTTAAATCAATGTTCGGCATACTGGCCGATTTCCTGCTTACACTGCGTATCATTGACCAAAATGTATCTGGGCGTTTTAGACTTCTTACAAAAACGAGGCTAGTTTCTGAGAATTTTATTTTATCTCTTAGTATGCTTTTGTACCTTCGTTTGTAGTTTGTGTATGTTGTTTTATCAGTAGCTACTTTTGTTACTCGGTACCGCCTTAGAGCAATCCTAGACAGGAGCCTTAATTCTCTACATTCGTCATCAAAGCAGGATTTAGGTTTCTCAGCCGTTAATGATTACCTAATCTCTTTCTCCTGTTTCATGCACTCGGCACAAGAAACTAGGCTTTTCGTGAAAAGAGAGAGTGCGTCGTCAACAGAGTTTCCTATTAGATTTGTTGCTCTGTATACTGCGTTACTAAAGTCTTGCCCATTGAGCATGTTCAAATACTCGTTAGCTTTGTTAGGATCCCACTGCAATTTGGATACCGTC
>JAWQFJ010006609.1:12500-27500 GCA_034096865.1 Theodoxus fluviatilis | reverse complement strand
AAAGACTTGACAGAAGACACTGAAGCAGAAAGTATATGTATTTGCACTGCTGCAGCTGTCACACCCGCTCCATCAAAACATATGGATGGATGAATGGATGGATGGATGGATGGATGGATGAATGGATGGATGGATCGATCGATCGATGGCTGGATGGATGGCTGGATCGATGGCTGAAGGGAGGGAGGAATGAATGGTTGGATGGATGGAGTATTACAGCCTATCATCAGCCTTTGTAGGCTATTTAAGGCCAGTGACCAGGAAAAATCACAGATCTGGTAAAAATATGAGCAAGTCGTCACGATTTCCCCTGTTTTTCGCCTCTTACGAGCTGCGTAAGGAGACGCGGTCGCTCAGTTATTAACCCCAACCCCCAGGCCGCGCCCCAAGGAAAGCCCCCCAAACAGCATGTGCACACAGAGAAAAGGAAGCGATAAGGACGACAGACTGTGTCCGACGTGTGGACATCTCCAAGGCAGGCGATCTCCACCATGACAAGAAGGAGAAAACGCTTGTCGTTATGGGTAGAACCAAATGAAACCAAACACATAGTCAGCAACGATAATCAAAGCATGATTAAACTGGGGGGAAAAAGAATTGTGAAACTTTAGAACACCTTTCCACAGAAGGTAACATTTGATGGTTCTTTTTTCTTTTTAAAAATTTGAATACTTTATTCAAGAACACGGAGCTTACATGACACAAAGTGGTGGTGGGTGGGTGGTGTTACGGGGATTCAATAAACTTAATAAAAACGGTTCCGGGTAAATACAAGATTTTTAATCAATCAATGTAAATCATAACTTCCCATAATCAGAGGTGGAAAAGAAAAGAAAATTAAATAAAAGTGGAATCACTGATAAAATGTTAATGGAGAATTATAAACACAAGTAAAACTATGGTCAACCTGCTCACATGAAACTAATAAAACGTAGGTCAGCCCTTGACATAAAAGACTACTTCGACCAACCTTTCATCTCTCTCTTTATCTCTCTGTGACACTCGCTCCTATAGGCACGTCTGCCGGGCCGACCGTCCGTTCTTCTCTTCGTCTGCTTCTCTCTTCTCTTCGTCTGCTTCTCTCTTCTCTTCGTCTGCTTCTCTCTTCTCTTCGTCTGCTTCTCTCTTCTCTTCGTCTGCTTCTCTCTTCTCTTCGTCTGCTTCTCTGTGGTGTGGGGACCGATCTCTATTCTCTGTCTTCTTGCGCTCTCTTATATAACCATCTTCTCACAATCAACTCACGGCCCATTTCTACTCACCACAACTCATGCCTCAGAGCGAACACCGCTCATCACCTTGGGGCAGAACTCAACTTTCACTCACTCCAAACCCTACACTGTTTTTGAACTACCAACCTCACCCTCAACGCACCAGCAAAATCCAATCCTCTCTCAGGTGAGATACTTCCAAAAACATATTTCCCCATTACACGTGGGATGAGAGGGATTGCAGTAGGGGGAGGGATAAAAGGAAAAGGAGGAAAGGGGTGTAGACAGAAGAGTATGTTCCCTTGACACCATGGTCTTTACAGTGGAAGGAAGCATGACCATCTTTTTTAATGTATGTGCAATTTCTCGTTTCGAAATGCTATTCTTTTTTCTATATCTTCTGTGGATTGTACTGGAAATTTTCAATCCAGTATCTGTTTTGCATCTTGATATACCGGTAAGTTTATATGCATGCTCCCAATCTGTCATCGTCATCGACTTATTTTTTCCATCTGTCTTGTGATCCTATGCATATAACATTGCTTTGTTTGAAAAGGATTTGATAAAAGAAGCGTGTAAATTTGGACCTCTTGGCAGTTTGTTTAATCAGAGGTTCCACCTCATTTTCTCTTTCCTTATTTGCAATAGTTCCCTTCCATACTGAGGGAATGGCTTGTTTTACCCGCAGATATGTGAAACAATCTCCTAACCCACAGGCAAAAGAAACGCAATAAATTCATTTGCGCACAACACGCTGGCTGACCTTGAATACAATAAGAAGATGTTATCATCATATTCAGCACGTGATTCTGTTGCTTGCCAGCATGTTAAATAATGTGCTAGTGGGGGCCTAGACGGTGAACATAGGGGGTCTTCTCAAGGGTCCGTGACCTCCGTGGGGATCACACACTGCATGTGCAGAAGCTGGATATGCTGCGCATACTGTTCAGTGCACTCAGTCTGGCCATTACATGCTCTCAAACACCCCAGCGCTAGCGCTTTTTCTTCACAGTAGCAATGCCGAGGTTGTCAGAAGAACATCGTCAACAAGCCATCAGGCGTCTTGATGCTGGTGACACGCAGCTGCAGGTTGCAACTGCATTTGGTGTGCATGTCACAACAATTCATCGTCTTCGGCACCGTTTCCTTGCCACCAACACCACACGTGACCTACCCAGGAGCGGCAGACCAAGGGTTACAACAGCAGCTCAAGATCGCCTATTGAGCCGCCGGCACCATCGTGACCCGCATGAAACTGCCGCCAATTCAGCCAGAAACACTCCTGGTGTGCACGGGAGGCCAATAAGTGAAAGAACAGTACGCAGAAGACTGACTGCTGCAAACCTGGAGAACCGCATTCCAGCACGGCGTCCTCCCCTCACTCTTCAGCATCGCCGCAACCGTCTGGCCTGGGCTCAGAATCACATCAACTGGCGTCTTCGGAACTGGAGGAGTGTCCTTTTCACTGACGAGAAGCGGTTTTGCGTGGACAACGTCGATGGCCGTGTCAAGATCTGGAGAAGACCCGGAGAACGCTTTGCTGATGCCAACATTGAACATCACGACCGATGGGGAGGTGCAAGCATCATGGTGTGGGGCGCCATTGGTCTGAATCAGCGAGTTGGCCCTATAATCTTTCAGAATGTGGGTCATGGTCGTGGAAATGGTGTCAATGCTGCCCGGTACATCGCCCAGGTTCTCCAGCCTCATGTGGTGCCATTTTTTCAGAGGCACCAAAACTTCCTGTTCCAGCAGGATAATGCCCGTCCTCACACAGCACGTGTTACCCAGGCATTCCTGCGTCAGAACAACATCAACCTTCTGCCTCATCCCGCCAGATCACCTGACTTAAACCCAATAGAACACTTTTGGGACGCTCTCCAGAGAAGGATGAATGCCCTCGTGCCCAGACCTCGTACACAGGCGGACTTGCGTGCAGCCGTTGCCAGAGTGTGGCCCCAGGTCCTCAAAGGCAGACCAACAACCTGGTAAGCTCCATGCACCGGAGATGCAGGGCGGTGATTAATGCCCATGGTGGTTCAACACGCTATTGACTTTCCAAGTGCATTTGACTAAAATTGGTTCACGGTACCGACTCATTCTTTTCGATTTTCTAAACTGTAATGTTAACCAATGTATCGAATGAATTCGTTTTGATTTGTGCTACTGTTTGTTACATGAAATTGGCCTTAATAATTCACATGCCTCAAACCCTTCTGTTTTGATTGCGTTTATTTTGCCTGTGAGTATATATTCGTGTATATCGATGAAGTTTGCTATAAGTGTAATTTCGAAGTAAAGCATTGAGTGACGCGATGGTTTGCCCTTATTATTAAGTTACTGTTACGTTGACCGCTTTGGCCGTCCATTGTTTCCAGCAGAGTGACTGTTGTGCCCGTAAGTAGCACTTGTTATTGTGCCCGTGCGTGGGACTTGTTGTTGTTGCTGTTGTTGTGCCCGTGCGTGGGACTTGTTGTTGTTATTGTGCCCGTGTGTGGGACTTGTTGTTGTTGCTGTTGTTGTGCCCGTGCGTGGGAGTTGTTGTTGTTGTTGTGCCCGTGTGTGGGAGTTGTAGCTGTTGTTGTTGTTGTTGTTGTTGTTGTGCCCGTGCGTGGGAGATGTTGTTATTGTTGTTGTGCCCGTACGTGGGACTTGTTGTTGTTGTTGTGCCCGTACGTGAGACTTGTTGTTGTTGTTGTGCCCGTACGTGGACTTGTTGTTGTTGTTGTTGTGCCCACACGTGGGACTTGTTGTTGCTGTTGTTGTGCCCGTACGTGGGACTTGTTGTTGTTGTTGTTGTGCCCGTACGTGGGACTTGTTGTTGTTGTTGTTGTTGTTGTTGTGCCCGTACGTGGGACTTGTTGTTGTTGTTGTTGTTGTGCCCGTACGTGGGACTTGTTGTTGTTGTTGTTGTTGTTGTGCCCGTACGTGGAACTTGTTGCTGTTCCTGCTGTTGTTGTTGTTTTTGTTGCTGCTGCTGCTGTTGTTGCTGTTGTGCCTGTACGTGAGACTTGTTGCAGTTGTTTTTGTTGTTGTTGTTGTTGCTGCTGCTATTGTTGACATTGTTGTTGCTGCTGATGTTGTTGTTGTTGTGCCCGTACGTGAAACTTGTTGCTGTTGCTGCTGTTGTTGTTGCTGTTGTTGTTGTTGCTGCTGTTGTTCTTGTTGTTGAACCCGTACGTGGGACTTGTTGTGCTCGTGGAAATTTAGACAAGTCAGCCAAGTCTTCCTGGATTATTTTCAAAGACCTGCACAACCTTGTCCGAGTTAAAAATACCGTCAAAAGAAAATTAGAGTAGAAATGTCGTGTGCTTCTTCAGGTGCATGAAAAAAATAATCTGCAATCCGCCACGGATACACTTTCAGTGAAGTGTGCAATGTGGAATGGGCGCTGTTGCCTTTTGTCTGCAATATGTTTCGTCTTCGTTTTGTATCAACGCGTACTTCGCTATTTGGCGCCAGAGTGAGGAGTGCACACTACTTGCAGGAAAGCGGGTAGGACCACCGCCACCAGCAGTGCCACGCTCGACAGCAGCAGAGAACTGTGCCAGTAAGCACGAAAGTAGGTCTACCTGGTTATCCGCTATAGTACTTGTGTCCAGGACTGACCACTGTGACGTCACTGGCATTGAAGACGGTATACAGTCAGCACTCGCTCTGCTCCTCGAGGTAGGTCAGGCTGAGACACAGTGGTCAACGTGACCTCATGCAGGCTCGAGCGCATTTCCACCCACTATCCACACCGTGCAGGACGTAGGAAGAAGCTGCTGTTGGCAGCTTCCCATCAGCAACCATGGAGTAGAGGCGATGACCAAGATCATGACCGAGGTCAAGGTCAGCAGTCTCAGAAAAAGGCGAGACAGACAGTGTCCAGGGAAGGCCCTCCTCCACAGTGTCCTAGAGGTAAAGGAGTGGATTTATAGAGCCATCAGTCAGCCGTATCTGGGTCGCAAACTCCCATCCACTTTACTCCCTGATTAATTGATCCCCTTCATCAAGCCGTCACAGCAACCTCACGCCATCACTGGTGACGCGCGCCGTGGCTAGTGACTCGCGCCGAGGCTGGTGACCCGCGCCGTGGCTAGTGACTCGCGCCGTGGCTGGTGACTCGCGCCGTGGCTGGTTACTCGCGCCGTGGCTAGTGACTCGCGCCGTGGCTGGTGACTCGCGCGCCGTGGCTGGTGACTCGCGCCGTGGCTGGTGACTTCTGCCGTGGCTGGTGACTCGCGCCGTGGCTGGTGACACGCGCCGTGGCTGGTGACTCGCGCCGTGGCTGGTGACTCGCGCCGTGGCTGCTGACTCGCGCCGTGGCTGCTGACTCGCGCCGTGGCTGGTGACTCGCGTGCCGTGGCTGGTGACTCGCACCGTGGCTGGTGACTCGCGCGCCGTGGCGGGTGACTCGCGCCGTGGCTGGTGACTCGCGCCGTGGCTGGTGACTCGCGCCGTGGCTGGTGACTCGCGCCGTGGCTGGTGACTCGCGCCGTGGCTGGTGACTCGCGCCGTGGCTGGTGACTCGCGCCGTGGCTGGTGACTCGCGCGCCATGGCTGGTGACTCGCGCCCTGGCTGGCTACTCGCGCCATGGGTGGTGACTCGCGCCGTGGCTGGTGACTCGCGCCGTGGCTGGTGACTCGCGCCGTGGATAGTGACGCGCGCGCTGTGGCTGGTGACTCGCGCGCCATGGCTGATGACTCGCGCCGTGGCTGGTGACGCGCGCCTTGGCTGGTGACGCGCGCCTTGGCTGGTGACTCGCGCCGTGGCTGGTGACTCGCACGCCATGGCTGGTGACTCGCGCCGTGGCTGGTGGAACTTCGATCTACTCCGCAGAGCTTAGCACACTTAAGGCCGCTCTTGTGTAGTCCAGAGCAAGAGACTGCCACGAGCACTTGTGGTCTCTGACTCGCTTTCGGCCTTACAGGCTCTGCGGGGTAGGGATATTTCCCATCCTTACATTTTTGGTATATTTGTTCATCTGTGTCGACTACAGTGTGGGGGTACTGAGGTCTCTTCCTTCTGCTGGGTCCCTAGCCATATGGGCATCCCGGGGAACGAGAGAGCAGATCAGGCTGCCAAGTCTGCTCTCTCCCTCCCCGTGTCCCCGGGCAGGGTCCCGGCGGGCGACCTGGTACCCCGTATTAATAAATATATTTCTAACCTGTGTCAGGCCGACTGGGACAGCAGGGCACGTAACAAACTTCATGAAGTAGCTTCTGTGTGGGATATGCGACTCTGCCCACATCGCTCACGAGAAGAGAGGAAGTTGTGCTCTGCCGTTTCCGGATCGGCCATTCTGTTCTGACCCACTCCTATTTGTTGTGGTCGGAGCCTCCACCGGAGTGCCGCACCTGCCAGTGCAGGCTTACCATGCGGCACGTTCTGGTGGAGTGCCCTCGACTTGCCAGTCTGTCTGACCGGCTTAAAGATCCTCTTGCTTTGATAACATGTTTGATAGATTCTGAGTATTATTCTCGTTTATGAGTTGTACTATATCTTAATTGTTTTCGATATTTCTCTACTTACCTCTTGTGTGGTAATCTTTTAATTACACATTTTTATTCAGTGAAAGTATGTTGTGGCCTTGAATGATATTAAAGCCTGATGAGCACTTGGGCTACATCCACCTATCCCTCAATGCTTCGTCGGTGTCAAGGACATCGAGATGTGAAATTTTACCCTTTCGAAATTATGCTTTTTCGTGTTTGAAAGCTATGCACTGCCTTTGCTGGCTGTTGGGCTGTGGGACTCGATTTTATTGATTTTTATGTCTTTAGTTTGGTGAATTGTACTATACTCCGCCGTCGCGGAGAGTTCTATTAACATGGTGGAAGTGTTTCTTAACGTTGTGGCCTTATATAGCCTACAAGGCTGATAGGCCCTTAAACTCCATCCATCCATCCATCCGTGGCTGGTGACGCGCACCGCGGCTGCCGACTCGCTGCAACCTCAAGCCGTCGCTGTTGCCTCACGCCGTCGCTGTGACTCCGCATCACTGCACTCCCGCCATCGCCGGTGGCTCACGCTATCCCTGCTGCATCACACCAATGCTGGTGCCTCATGCCATCACTGGTGCCTCACGCCATCACTGCTACCTCGCGCCATCACTGTTTCCTCTTGTTATCACTGTTTCCTCATGCCATTACTGTTACCTCACGACAGCACTGTTACCTCACGCCATCGCTGCTGACTCACGCCATCGCTGTCGACTGTTGCGAGAACGAGGCAACGCTTCGCACAAAAAACGCTGTATTTTGACGATACTACAAACCCATCCACAGAAAATTTAAGCCATGAACGGCATTAATTTCTCAAAGATGTATGTTGAATGCATTTATAGGTCGTGAAAGGTCCTACATTTTTAAATTGGAAATGCGGCTCAATGCACCTTCACGCCGGCACGGCTCCACTGAAAACGTTGCGTGTGGCTGTCAACCCGATTTTTACACGCACGGTCAGACCGGATCGGCAGCAAAATCGGCTTGAAAAACGGTACGTCTGTCGGCGCCTTTAGTGCTGCACTTGGTCAGGTGTCCACACCAATCATAGAACGAGATGCGCTCTGGGCATCAGTGTTCCAGTGCAAAGGAGCAAGGACCGACAGCTGGCGGAGAGTGGATCTAAGGAAACAGTTATGCATGTGCATCATCTCTATCAACAATTATGACAATGCTGGTTGAGCAGATGTAGCAAGGGGACAACTCGCACCATCGATAGGCCCGCCCGGGATTGTGCTACGGCTTCAACAGACCGTTGCCAGCACATGGATTTTTAATAGCAGACACTTTCAGAGCTGCGCTGGATGAGAGAAAGCTTTCAAAGTTCCTCAGGCAGCGGTCCTGGAGCTCGAGGGAAAAGCAACACAAACAGGGTAGATGGAGTGGCTGGGATATCTCCTAGGGAACACACGGCCAATGTTTGTGTTCCCTAGGGGATTCACGAAGTCACTCATGCCTCGAGCACGGCCGTGAATACGCAGTAATGTTGGTGGATGGGTGGATCATCCGAACATAGCTTGCATGAGCATCAGCGCTGGGTCTCTGTCATGGATGAGATGAAATATTCAGACTTCATCTCTGGTTGAGTGGTTTCCGCACGTGGCCTGCACTCGACCATGGCTAGAGGGTTTTTCCCTCGTCAAGGCGCCCCGGTTCCCAGATTTGTGTCCTCGAGCAAAACATTTCACTCACATCGCCTTTACTCATCCAGGAGTTTGAGGGGTTCCTGTGAGGGCTGAAGTGGAAAATTGCGAAAGAAAATCTTAGTGTGTTAATCCGCGATTTCCTCTGGGAGGTGGGAGGCGATGGAGTGGTGAAGAATGTCGTCCCAACACCACAGACGCAGTTTGAGCGCTTTTGGGGTGAAGGGTAAGGTGTTTTTTCATACTGGGACTTTCCGTCCATGGACTGGTGCTCAACCCACACACACTTACTCCCTGGTCATGGGGTTGCTCTTTATCATTCCAACACATCTCAACTCCCCGGAGAGCATCCCGCCAGGAGACGGAATAACGCGCCGAGGAAAAAGTTCACACTTGTTCAGCTCAGCCCTCGAAGATACTCGTTTTACTCCTTGTTGGGGAGAAGCTAAGTGAGTGAAGCGCCCAGCTCAAGGATGCCACACCAGGAACTACGCAGATTTGAACCTCGAACCCTCTAGCTGCAAGTGACACCAGATCAAGAGCGCTAACTACTCTGCCACAGACGGCGCATCGCCATTAGAACCCGGGCCGTATGCCTTACCTCAACGTTAACGTGACTGAGCCCTTTCAGGCAGAGACACCCGCACGATCATCTTCTTTCAGGGGATGCTGCTACTTATGGCCTCAGCGTTTGCAGCAGTCGTGAGGCGTCAAGATCAGAAGCCATCCTAACGCATCACACGCGCATGTCTCGCAGGAACAGAGGTTGGTTTCGTTGTGAACGGTGTTGAAAAAGAGAGACATTTACACAGAGAAACAGACAGTAACGTGTTAGGATTGGTTCTGGGTAGCACGTGACGACTCACACAAACACACGCACATCCACACACGCACGCATTCATACACGCACGCATTCACACACGCATTCATACACACACATTCACACACACACACATTCACACACACACACATTCAGTCACGCATTCACACACGCATCCACACACGCATTCACTCACGCAAACATACGTAGACACTTACTGATAGGCACGCACATGCAGATGCGCGCGCGCTCGCAAGCACAAACACACAAACAAGTAAACAAACACTAACACGTAAACGACATAATAATAATAATAAAAATAATAATAATAATAATAATAATAATAATAATAATAATAATAATAATAATAATAATAATAATAATAATAATAATAATAATAATAATAATAATAATACAAATTACTTGTACGCACATACCTTCCCTAATAGGCAAGCTCAATGCGTTTACAATGAAAAGTCGACACTCATACAAAGCATTCCAATACTCGCACACGGTACAGTTGAAATAAAAGAAGAGTTAAACACAATACAATGAATTAACATAGCAGGCAATAAACAAAACACGAAACATAAAAAGAGGCGCCTTGTGAAGCACCTCACTGCTCGTCAGGAAACACTGACCGGAACAGGTGTGTCTTAAGGGAGGTTTTGAACTGGGACATGGAATCAGAGTGACGGACAGGGAAAGGTAGGCTATTCCACGTTACAGGGCCGATGTAAGAAAAAGCTCGCTGTCCTTGGGTTTTCTTTTTGCGACAGGGGACATTTAACGTTTTGGTGTCTGCAGCTGAACGGTTATTTCTAGCGGGAGTGTAGACAGTGAGAATTTCTTTGAGTGCGTGTGGTGCAGTTTGATTGAAGAAGTTGAAACACATAGTGGCTAGCTTATAATATATCCTCTGAGCGACGGGGAGCCAATGCAGTGCACGAAGGAGTTTGGATGTGGGTTCTCTTGGGACATCAAAAAACTAATCTAACAGCAATGTTTTGGACGTTTTGCAGTTTTTTTAGCAGAGTGTCAGGAATGCCGGCAAGAAGAGAATTTCCATAATCAAGACGGGACAGAACAAGGGAAGTGACAAGGGTTTGAGTGGCCTGTTGTGAAAGATAGTGACGAATAGTGCTAATATTCCTTAACTCGTAGTAAGCTAAAATGCAAACTTTGTTCACATGAACTCTCATAGAAAGATCATCATCGAAATCCCTTTATTACCGTAACGATTAGTTGTTAAAACAGACAGACAGACAGACAAACGGACGGACGGACGGACGGACGGACGAACGGTTGGACGGACGGACGGACGGACGGACGGACGGACGGACGGACGGACGAACGGACGGACGGACGGACGGACGGACGGACGGACGGACGGACGGACGGACGAACGAACGGACGGACGGACGGACGGACGGACGGACGGACGCACAGAGAGACGGACGATGGACGGACCGACGGACGGACGGACGGACGGTCGGACGGTCGGACGGATGGTCGGACAGGGACGGAGGGACGGACGGACCGACGGACCGACGGACGGGAGGGCGGGCGGGCGGGCAGGCGAACGGAAGGCCAGACAGCCAGTCAGAGAGATGGACAGACAGACGGTAGCACGGAGGGACGGACGGACGGACATCACAATCACGCACACGCGTGCACACACACATAAACACAAATACACACACACACACACAAGCACACACACACACACACACGCACGCATGCACGCACGCACACAGACACACACACACACACACACACACACACACACACACACACACACACACACACACACACAAACACACGTACTGTTACGAATTTGATATTCCCAAGAATATATTTCCAACTGTTGAGAGCTTAGCTTATACTTTATCTTGACTTGTCTTGAATGGGCTCGTTTCCAAATAATGGTCTAGGGGTGTACACTCGCGCAATCAAACTCGCAACACTATCTCACGCATTCGCTCTATCGAAAACGGAACACTAATAGAGAGACGGTGAGGACACAGGTAAAAATTAAATCCTTTTAAATTCGCCTAACAACGCTAAGCATAAATAAATGTATGATTAGTAAATGATAATACATAACTAGCTGTGGTGACCCGCCAATCAATCAAGAGTACTTGTCTGTCTTGAAGACTGTGTGTCCGACGAAAACCATGTGGCAATTTCTAGAACAAGGTGGCTGACTCGCCTTCACACAAATATACCGCTTTCACAAAGGCTTACACCTTCGGGTTCTCCTTGTAGCAGCGGTTTTCGATAACACTGGCGAGGGAGAGAAGGGGTGGGAGAAAGGGGAAACACAGGCAACGAAAAACTTGGCGTTTTGCTCGAACAAGCGAGAGAGGCTTTGGAGACGCTGTGCACTCAAGCACGTGGCGGCGTTCCGCTCGGACAGGAGAGAGCGGCGTTGGAGTGGCGGCGTTTCTCTCGGGCAGGCGAGCGAAGCGTCGGGAGACGTAGGACGACGCTGGGCAGACTCGTAACACGTGGAGGGTGCGACGTGCCGGTGCAGGGGACGCTGGGTCTTCGACACGTCGGGAAAACTTGGCAGAAACTTTCTCGACGGGGGAAAAAGGAGACAGCTATCTCTTCAAAACGGCGTAGATGTAAAGTCTTCAATTTGAGTGGAGTGGAGACTTCTTCCTCTTTCAAAACTGTGGCATGAAGACGCTCGTTCTTCACACGTGGTTGGGAAGAAAAACTCTCTCTCTGGATGGCGTAGCGTCTGGTGTGGCTTCACGGTTGGTACATCTGTATGCGCGCGTGTAATGGGGAAATGGGTTTTCGGAGGTATCTCACCTGAGAGAGGCTTGGTTTTTGCTGGTTGGTTGTCCGACGACTTTGTAGAAATTGAATTGGAGGGTCGGAGTGAGTGGAAATTGAGTTCTGACCCGAAGTGTTGAGCGGTGTTTGCTCTGAGATCTGAGTAGTAGTGAGAAAAGGTAGATCGTGAGTTGGTTGTGAGAAGATAGCTATATTCGAGAGAGCAAGAAGCGAGCAGTCTGCCTACTGCGAGGACAGAGGAGAGATAAGTCTGCCTATGGAGAGGGGAGGAGAGAAGAAGAGATTGGTCCTAATTTGCACTTGCTGTGATCTTTTGTAATTGTACATTCCCGATATCGAACTTCTTACAATTTCACTTCATCCTTACTACTTGCCGAGAGAGTTTCCACAACTGTTTTACACTCTTGTTTACTTTCACCCACGTGCTAATGCTACTGTTGCCGCTCAGCTGATTGCTGACGTCACTCACAAATTAAGCTTTATTTCTCCTGATGCTCCGAAATTCATCCTTGGCGATTTTAATCATTGTCAACTCAACAAAACACTGAACAACTATGAACAATATGTGACATGTGGAACGACAAAGAGGAACACCATACTGGACTTGTGCTATGGCTCTGTACCTGAGGCTTGTCAGTCTAGGCCTATGCCATCGTTTGGTGGTACTTACCACAATAGTGTTTACCTGGCGCCTGTGTATAAGCATGCTTTTCATCGCTTACAGCGTGTTGTGAAGTCTGTGAAGTGTTGGACAGCTGATAGCATTGCTTGTTTACAGGGATTTTTTTATTGTACTAAATGGAGTGTGTTTCATATTGCTTGTGATAGTTTTGATGAACTAGTTGATGTGATTTCGTCGTACATTTCTTTTTGTGTTGACACCGTTATTCCTGTAAAACAGTGTGTGGTATTTTAAAACAACAAGCCTTGGGTGACCAAATAACTAAAGGAAGTTCCGAATAACAAGAAACGTGTGTTTTTCAGTGGAAGTGAGCATGATAAGAAGATGATCAATAGAGAGGTTCGCAATGCCATTAAGACAGCCAAAAGGGAATATAAAGATAAAGTAGAGTCACAGTATAGTTGTGGTAATCTTAAGGCTGCATGGCAAGGAATAAAAAACTATGTCATCTGTAAACCAGAAAATTGATTGCACTAAGAAACCTGTCAAACTTCAAGGTGTTGTTGATGCTGATGTTCCTAACGTTTTAAACCATTTTTATTCTCGCTTTGAAAAGCATGATTTTTCTGCTGTCATTTCTGATTTCAGGTCCTCACTTTTACAAGGTCATGATGCTGTTGTTATTCCTCAAGAGACTGTTACTAAAATGTTTAAATCTATACATGTAAACAAAGCGTCTGGGCCGGATGGTATTTGTGGCAAAACTCTACGTTATTGTGCTGATCAGCTGGGTGCAGTCTTCCAGCAGTCTGTTGACTCAGGAAAGGTCCCCTCTCTTTGGAAGTTTTCAAACGTTGTCCCGCTACTTAAAACATCAAAACCCAAACAACCCGATGACTTTAGGCCTGTTGCACTAACACCACTTGTGAAGAAAATATTGGAAAAAATCATAAAGGCCCTGGTTTTGAATGTCACTGAAATGTGTCTTGTCCCACTGCAGTTTGCTTACAGGACTGGGAGGAGGGTGGAGGACGCCAAGCTGTTCATTCTTAATACCCTATACAAGCACTTAGAAAAGCCTAAGGCTCATGCACGCCTCATTTTTGCAGATTTGTCTTCTGCATTTAATTTAATTCAACCACACATTCTTGTGAAAAAAACTCAATTTTGATATCAAACTCTCCGACCAACTTGTTCTGTGAATTTTGGATTTTTTGGTAGAGAGACAACCGAGAGTTTGTGTGAACGGCTGTTTTTCTGACATTCTTGTCGCATGTACATGTTCTTCACATGGTTGTGTGTTGTCACCTTTGTTAAATATTTTATACACAGACAACTGCAGAAGCATTCAGGAATGTAGTTATTTAGCAAAGTTTGCGGATGACAATGCTTTGTTGTCTCTATTTCAGGGCCCAGAAAACGATCATGGTCTTGCCCTCTCTGATTTTGTAGATTGGTGCGATGACACATTTTTGGAACTAAACGTGTCCAAAACAAAAAAATAGATTATTTTTTATTTTAGACGAGAGAAAGATGTTACTCATCCCAGTGTTATTCATGGTGAGGAGGTGGAAGTTGTTGACACTTACAAGTATTTGGGGACAGTTTTTGACAGTCAGCTGAAACGTGGTCACCAAAGAATGTACCTCTTGAGAAAATTGAAATCATTTTCTGTCCACACGAAAATCCTCTGCTTGTTTTGTCAGTTCTTTATTGAAAGTTTGTTGACTTTTTGGTTTGTTTGTTGGTTCAACAGCTTGACTGTTAAGGATATAAACAGTTTAAATGCTATTGCCAACGTCTGTTCCAAGATCATTGGAGTAAAGCAGAGAGATCTTTCCTCTTTCTGTGATCAGCAAATTTTGAGGAAAGCGGTGAGAATTTTGGGAATTCCGGACCACTGTCTGAGGAGAGAGTTCTCTTTGCTTCCATCTAGACGCCGATACTCCGTGCCTCCCTTTAAAGGGTACCGAGGTTCTAAATATTTTATTCCATATGTCGTCAGACTTTTAAACAGTTAGTTAGATGTGTTGTTCTTGTTGTTTTGATGCTTTTGCTGGGGTTTTAGGTTTAGTTGGTGCTGTTGCTTTGGATTTTCGCCCACTTGTGTTGGGTGGATTGTTTAACTTTGACTGCATTTTTTTCTGACATTTTTGCTGGTCTGTGGTGCTTCTGGTGATGATTGTGATGCGAGATGTTTTTGCCTTGTTCTTGAGCATACTTGCTTGTGTTGGTGTTGTGATAATATCTAAGTGCCGGGGTCGGGTGTACAGTTACTGAAAAGAAGAGTAGAAGACAAGCAACCGACTGTTTCTTTCATGAGCAAGTCTGGCCCTGAAGAGGGCCGTTTGGGGGTTGTACTGCCGCCGATGCGGGCAATCACCGCTACAGGATGGAGAGGCAGCGGGT
>JAWQFJ010006609.1:0-7500 GCA_034096865.1 Theodoxus fluviatilis | reverse complement strand
GACATTTTTAAATATCCTCTTGCTGTGATAAAATGTTTGATAGATTCTGAGTATTATTCTCGTTTATGAGTTGTACTATATCTCAATTGTTTTCGATATTTCTCTACTTACCTCTTCTGTGGTAATCTTTTAATTACACAGTTTTATTCAGTGAAAGTATGTTGTGGCCTTGAATGACATTAAAGCCTGATGAGCACTTGGGCTACATCCACCTATCCGTCAATGCTTCGTCGGTGTCAAGGACATCGAGATGTGAAATTTTGCCCTTTCGAAATTAAGATTTTTTTAGTTTGAAAGCTATTCACTGCCTTTGCTGGCTGTTTTGCTGTGGGACTCGATTTTATTGATTTTTATGTCTTTAGTTTGGTGAATTGTACTATACTCCGCCGTCGCGGAGAGTTCTATTAACATGGTGGAAGTGTTTCTTAACGTTGTGGCCTTATATAGCCTACAAGGCTGATAGGCCCTTAAACTCCATCCATCCATCCATCCGTGGCTGGTGACGCGCACCGCGGCTGCCGACTCGCTGCAACCTCGAGCCGCCGCTGTTGCCTCACGCCGTCGATTCTGACTCACGCCATCGCTGCTGCCTCACGCCATCACTACTACCTCACGCCAACGCTGCTGACTCACGCCTTCGCTGCTGACTCACGCCATCACTGCTATCTCAAGCCAACGCTGCTGCCTCATGACGTCACTGCTATCTCACGCCATCACTGCTGACTCACGCCATCACTACTACCTCACGCCAACGCTGCTGACTCACGCCATCACTACTACCTCAAGCCAACGCTGCTCCCTCACGCCATCACTGCTACCTCAAGCCAACGCTGCTGCCTCACGACGTCACTGCTATCTCACGCCATCGCTGCTGACTCACGACAGTAACAGATATGATGCACAGTGTCAGGTATCAGCACCCACTCTGCATTTTGGGGAGGATTCCCACCTGAGGCTGGCTCATAGCCACGTACAGGTGTTCATCACACTAGATAGTGTCACCGCTGCCCTCAGAGGTACCCACTTTAACTCCTGGGTGGGAAGAAACATGTCAGTAAAGCGCCTTGCTCAAGGATAACACTGAGGGAGTTGCGCACCTTGGAACACCACACCCTCACTAAGCACAGGCGACTGCAGGTCACGCTTGATGTCCATTCGGCCATAGTGTTCGGTAAATTCAAGAGTTACGTCAGAAGTAGCCCGATTTTCTTCTCAAATTATTGTATCATGGTAGGGAAGCCTGACTTCTTAAGGCGCTGACACACGTACCGGTTGTCCCCCGATTTTGCTGAGGATCGGGTCAAAAATCGGAACGGTTGACTCATTTGCATACAATTCGGCCCGGTTCTTGTGACTAGGACATGCTCTATTTTCCCGACCCGGTCTCGCCCGATTCCTATGCTGGGCGACGCGAGAGCATCTGTCCGCGGCTCCACTGTGCGAGAACGAGGCTACGCTTCGCACAGAAAACGCTGTATTTTGACGATACTACAAACCCATCCACAGAACAATTAAGCCATGAACAGCATTAATTTCTCAAAGATGTATGTTGAATGAATTTATAGGTCGTGAAAGGTCCTATATTTTAAAATTGGAAATGCGGGTCAATGCACCTTCACGACGGCACGGCTCCACTGAAAACGTTGCGTGTGGCTGTCAACCCGATTTTTACACGCACGGTCAGACCGAATCGGCAGCAAAATCAGCGTGAAAAACGGTACGTCTGTCGGCGCCTTTAGTGCTGCACTTGGTCAAGTGTCCACACCAATCACAGAACGAGATGCGCTCTGGGCATCAGTGTTCCAGTGCAAAGGAGCAAGGACCGACAGCTGGCGGAGAGTGGATCTAAGGAAACAGTTATGCATGTGCATCATCTCTATCAACAATGATGACAATGCTGGTTGAGCAGATGTAGCCAAGGGGACAACTCGCACCATGGACAGTCCCGCCCGGGGATTTGGCTACGGCTTCAACAGACCGTTGCCAGCACATGGGTTTTTAATAACAGACACTTTCAGAGCTGCGCTGGATGAGAGAAAGCTTTCAAAGTTCCTCAGGCAGCGGTCCTGGAGCTCGAGGGAAAGGCAACACAAACTGGGTAGATGGAGTGGCTAGGATATCTCCTAGGGAACACGGCCAATGTTTGTGTTCCCTAGGGGATTCACGAAGTCACTCATGCCTCGAGTACGGCCGTGAATACGCAGTAATATTGGTGGATGGGTGGATCATCCGAACATAGCCTGCATGAGCATCAGCGCTGGGTCTCTGTCATGGACGAAATGAATTATTCAGACTTCATCTCTGGTTGAGTGGTTTCCGCACGTGGCCTGCACTCGACCATGGCTAGATGGTTTTTCCCTCGTCCAGGCGCCCCAGTTCCCAGATTTGTGTTCTCGAGCAAAGCATTTCACTCACATCGCCTTTACTCATCCAGGAGTTTCAGGGGTTCCTGTGAGGGCTGAAGTGGAAAATTGCGAAAGTAAATCTTAGTGTGTTAATCCGCGATTTCCTCTGGGAGATGGGAGGCGATTGAGTGGTGAAGAATGTCGTCCCAACACCACAGACGCAGTTTGAGCGCTTTTGGGGTGAAGGGTAAGGAGTTTTTTCATACTGGGACTTTCCGTCCATGGACTGGTGCTCAACCCACACACACTTACTCCCTGGTCATGGGGTTGCTCTTCATCATTCCAACACATCGCAACTCCCCGGAGAGCATCCCGTCAGGCGACGGAATAACGCGCCGAGGAAAATGTTCACACTTGTTCAGCTCAGCCCTCGAAGATACTCGTTTTACTCCGTGTTGGGGAGAAGCTATGTGAGTGAAGCGCCCAGCTCAAGGATGCCACACCAGGAACTACGCAGATTTGAACCTCGAACCCTCTAGCTGCCAGTGACACCAGATCAAGAGCGCTAACTACTCGGCCACAGACGGCGCATCGCCATTAGGACCCGGGCCGTATGCCTTACCTCAACGTTAACGTGACTGAGCCCTTTCAGGCAGAGACACCCGCACGATCATCTTCTTTCAGGGGATGCTGCTACTTATGGCCTCAGCGTTTGCAGCAGTCGTGAGGCGTCAAGATCAGAAGCCATCCTAACGCATCACACGCGCATGTCTCGCAGGAACAGAGGTTGGTTTCGTTGTGAACGGTGTTGAAAAAGAGAGACATTTACACAGAGAAACAGAGAGTAACGTGTTAGGATTGGTTCTGGGTAGCACGTGACGACTCACACAAACACACGCGCATCCACACACGCACGCATTCACACACGCACGCATTCAGACACGCATTCATACACACACATTCACAAACACACACATTCACACACACACATTCAGTCACGCATTCACACACGCATCCATACACGCATTCACTCACGCAAACATACGTAGACACTTACTGATAGGCACGCACATGCAGGTGCGCGCGCGCTCGCAAGCACAAACACACAAACAAGTAAACAAACACTAACACGTACACGACATAATAAAAATAAAAATAATAATAATAATAATAATAATAATAATAATAATAATAATAATAATAATAATAATAATAATAATAATAATAATAATAATAATAATAATAATAATAATACAAATTACTTGTACGCACATACCTTCCCTAATAGGCAAGCTCAATGCGTTTACAATGAAAAGTCCACACTCATACAAAGCATTCCAATACTCGCACACTGTACAGTTGAAATAAATGAAGACTTAAATACAATACAATGAATTAACATAGCAGGCAATAAACAAAACACGAAACATAAAAAGATCGCCTTGTGAAGCACCTCACTGCTCGTCAGGAAAGACTGACCGAAACAGGTGTGTCTTAAGGGAGGTTTTGAACTGGGACATGGAATCAGAGTGACGGACAGGGAAAGGTAGGCTATTTCACGTTACAGGGCCGATGTAAGAAAAAGCTCGCTGTCCTTGGGTTTTCTTTTTGCGACAGGGGACATTTAACGTTTTGGTGTCTGTAGCTGAACGCTTATTTCTAGCGGGAGTGTAGACAGTGAGAATTTCTTTGAGTGCGTGTGGTGCAGTTTTATTGAAGAAGTTGAAACACATAGTGGCTAGCTTATACTCTATCTTCTGAGCGACGGGGAGCCAATGCAGTGCACGAAGGAGTTTGGAATTGGGAGTTCTCTTGGGACATCTAAAAACTAATCTAACAGCAATGTTTTAGGCGTTTTGCAGTTTGTTTAACAGAGTGTCAGTAATGCCAGCAAGAAGAGAATTTCCATAATCGAGACATGACAGAACAAAGGAAGTGATAAGGGTTTGAGTGGCCTGTTGTGAAAGATAGTGACGAGTAGTGCTAATTTTCATTAACTCGTAGTAAGCTAACCTGCAAACTTTGCTCACATGAACTCTCATAGAAAGATCATCATCGAAATCCCTTTATTACCGTAACGATTAGTTGTTAAAACAGACAGACAGACAAAAAATTAAACGGACGGACGGTCGGACGGGCGGACGGACGGACGGGCGGACGGACGGACGGACGTACCGACGGACGGACCGACGAACCGACGGACGGACGAACGGTTTGACGGATGGACGGACGGACGAACGAACGGACTGACGGTCGGACGGACGAACGGACGGATGGGCGGACGGACGAACTGACGGACGGACGGACGGCCCGACGGACCGACGGACCGACGGACGGACGCAGACGGACGGACGGATGGACGAACCGACGGACGGATGGACGGACGGACGGACGGACGGACGGACGGATGGTCGGACGGTCGGATGGACGGTCGGACGGTCGGACGGACGGTCGGACGGTCGGACGGACGGTCGGACGGTCGGACGGACGGTCGGACGGTCGGACGGACGGTCGGACGGTCGGATGGTCGGACGGTCGGACGGTCGGACGGAAGGACGGACCGACGGTCGGACGGACCGACCTGGTACAGATGGACGGACGGACGGCGGACGGAAGGACGGACAGACGGACGGACGGACGGACGGACGGACCGACCGACCCACCGACGGACGGACGGACGGACGGACGGACGGACAGACGGACGGACGGACGAACGGACCGACGGACGGACGGACCGACGGACCGACGGACCGACGGACAGGCGGGCGGGCGCTCGGGCAGGCGAACGGAAATCCAGACAGCCAGTCAGATAGATGGACAGACAGACGGTAGCACGGAGGGACGGACGGACGGACATCACAATCACACACAAGCGTGCACACATACATAAACACAAATACACACACACACACACACACACACACAAACACACACACACACACATACACGCACAAACACACACACACACACACACACACACACACACACACACACACACACGTACTGTTACGAATTTGATATTTCCAAGAATATCTTTCCAACTGTTGGACGACGCTGGGCAGACTAGTAACACGTGGAGGGTGCGACGTGCCGGGGTAGGGGTCGCTGGGTCTTCGACACGTCAGGAAAACTTAGCAGAAACTTTCTCGAGGGGGGAAAAAGGAGACAGCTATCTCTTCAAAACGGCGTAGATGTAAAGTTTTCAATTTGAGTGGAGTGGAGACTTCTTCCTCTTTCAAAACTGTGGCATGAAGACGGTCATTCTTCACACGTGGTTGGGAAGAAAAACTCTATCTCTGGATGGCGTAGCGTCTGGTGTGGCTTCACGGTTGGTACATCTGTATGCGCGCGTGTAATGGAAAAATGGGTTTTCGGAGGTATCTCACCTGAGAGGGGCTTGGTTTTTGCTGGTTGGTAGTCCGACGACTGTGTAGACATATAAATGGAGGGTTGGAGTGAGTGGAAGTTCAGTTCTGACCCGAAGTGTTGAGCGGTGTTTGCTCTGAGATCTGAGTAGTAGTGAGAAAAGCTAGATCATGAGTTGGTTGTGAGAAGATAGCTGTATTCGAGAGAACAAGAAGACAGCGAGCAGGCTGAGACACAGGGGTCAACGTGACGTCATGCAGGCTCGAGCGCATTTCCACCCACTATCCACCCCGTGCAGGACGTAGGTTGAAGCTGCTGTTGGCAGCTTTCCATCAGCAACCATAGAGTAAAGGCGATGACCAAGGTCATGACCGACGTCAAGGTCAACAGTCCCAGAAAAAAGGCGAGACAGATAGTGTCCAGGGAAGGCCCTCCTCTACAGTGTCCTAGAGGTAAAGGAGTGGATTTATGGAGCCATCAGACAGCCGTATCTGGGTCGCAAACTCCCATCCACTTTACTCCCTGATTAATTGATCCCCTTCATCAAGCCGTCACAGCAACCTCACGCCATCACTGGTGACTCGCGCCGTGGCTGGTGACTCGCGCCGTGGCTGGTGACTCGCGCCGTGGCTGGTGACTCGCGCCGTGGCTGGTGACTCGCGCCGTGGCTGGTGACTCGCGCCGTGGCTGGTGACTCGCGCCGTGGCTGGGGACTCGCGCCGTGGCTGGGGACCCGCGCCGTGGCTGGGGACTCGCGCGCCATGGCTGGTGACTCGCGCCGTGGCTGAAGACTCGCGCCGTGGCTGGTGACGCGCGCCGTGGCTGGTGACTCGGGCGCCGTGGCTGGTGGGACTTCGATCTACTCCGCAGAGCTTAGTGCACTTGAGGCTGCTGTTGGTGTAGTCCAGAGCAAGAGACTTCCACGAGCCCTTGTCGTCTCTGACTCGCTTTCGGCCTTACAGGCTCTGCGGGGTAGGGAGCTTTCCCAGCCTTATCTTTTTGGTATATTTGTTCATATGTGTCGACTACAGTGTGGGGGTACTGAGGTCTCCTCCTTCTCCTGGGTCCCTAGCCATATGGGCATCCCGGGGAACGAGAGAGCAGAACAGGCTGCCAAGTCTGCTCTCTCCCTCCCCGTGTCCCCGGGCAGGGTCCCGGCGGGCGACCTGGTACCCCGTATTAATAAATATATTTCTAACCTGTGTCAGGCCGACTGGGACAGCAGGGCCCGTTACAAACTTCATGAAGTAGCTTCTGTGTGGGATATGCGACTCTCCCCCACATCGCTCACGAGAAGAGAGGAAGTTGTGCTCTGCCGTTTCCGGATCGGCCATTCTGTTCTGACCCACTCCTATTTGTTGTGGTCGGAGCCTCCACCGGAGTGCCGCACCTGCCAGTGCAGGCTTACCATGCGGCACGTTCTGGTGGAGTGCCCTCGACTTGCCAGTCTGTCTGACCGGTTTAAAGATCCTCTTGCTTTGATAACATGTTTGATAGATTCTGAGTATTATTCTCGTTTATGAATTGTACTATATGTTAATTGTTTTCGATATTTCTCTACTTACCTCTTGTGTGGTAATATTTTAATTACACATTTTTATTCACTGAAAGTATGTTGTGGCCTTGAATGACATTAAAGCCTGATGAGCACTTGGGCTCCATCCACCTATCCCTCAATGCTTTGTCGCTGTCAAGGACATCGAGATGTGAATTTTACCCTTTCGAAATTATGCTTTTTCGTTTTGAAAAGCTTTGCTTGCTGTTCGGCTGTGGGACTCGATTTTATTGA
>JAWQFJ010006607.1:0-33118 GCA_034096865.1 Theodoxus fluviatilis | reverse complement strand
ACCCACAGACACTTGCACGCACGCACAGGACTCGCACGCACGCACAGACACTCGCTCGCACGCACAGGCACTCGCACGCACCCACAGACACTCGCACGCACCCACAGACACTCGCACGCACAGACACTCGCACACACCCACAGACACTCGCACGCACGCACAGACACTCGCACGCACGCACAGACACTCTCACCGCACGCACAGGAACAATCGCACGCCCACCCACAGACAACTCGCACGACACACACAGGGACAACCTCGCACGCACGCACAGGACCACTCGCCTCAGCAGACACAGAAAGTACCAGAAGAACGAAACAGAAAAATCAAAGCAGAAAGAAAAGAGGAATTGAGAAAAGAAAGGCAACAAGTGAAAAGGTACATAGACAAGCTAAGGAAATAGCAAGCAAAAAAATTAGAAAAATAGAAAAGAAACAAAAAAGACAAGTACGAAAGAAGCAGGAATCCGCACGCAAGCAAAATAAATAAATATCGTAACAGCGAAAAATAGTAGGCAAGGAATACGAAAAAGTTAATAAATCCAATTGTTCAAAATGTAGGGAATCAGTAAAAGTGCTTATTCAAATAGATCATGTTTGTTAATAATGACGTGGATTGAGAGCACAAAAAAAATTTGTTAGATTAAATTAAAGTAAAGTTTTGTATCTGTTGATTTCGTAAACGAAAATTCACTCTGCTTAAATGAATAGATGAAAAAAAAATATACACGCATGATTAATGGATTAAAAAATAGAAAGTAATAGATAGAAGTAAGAACGAAATATATGTAATGATGGTTGGTGGTGAGGTGGAGAATGATTTGATAATGACAGATGAAGAATGGAAGCTGAAATAATCTATAGAAGAAAATGAGTACAAAAGTATGAGTCATGCATGTAAATATGGAGAGGTGTTGAATATACCAATTTTTATAACAAATCTCGAGAGAAAAAGTGTGAAGATGTCAGAAACAAGTTCTGATATTTTAAACATACCTATTACATAAGCAAAGCGAGATTGAATGGGTTCAAGGTTCAGAAGTAGAAATATAAGTAATAAGGAACAGGGTAATGCGATTGTAGTGGGAATGGGAGAGGAAGTATTACACAGAATTAGGTAGTATTATAAATAGAACAGTGGTGGATAAGATAAGTAAATCTAATATGTTTATACAAAATATAACATGCAAAAAATAGTAAAAAGAGAGAAGAGAAAAGAACAAAAAAGAATTTCCTATTGATAGGTGATCACTCCTACTTTTCATACTAATAATGTATGTTGATGCGTTGCTGGTGAAGAAATGAGATTCAAACTATATATAGGAAGGATTTTGTGACTTTGATGTTCATATACTTTGTATTATTTTTTGAGAAATGTTAACATTGGTATTTATAATATATGAAGTTTTTATATTTAAAAAATACAGTTTAGTTAACCATAAATCAGGAATTATGAGCAGTTGTAAATATAAGACTTAACGAAGAAAGGAAAACTAATAAAAAGCAGACACGTGTAGAACATGTCGTACCGTTTATGAAATGTTTGCTAATTAAGGAAAAGTGAACAACACAAGAAATTGCAGTTAGCGATTATGATAAGGGATTGTTTTTTAAACATAGGAAAACGATGTTTATGACATAACTGAAAAATTGGGACACCGAGAATTTATTTATAAAAGTGAAATTAAACCAGTTAAATATTTACATAATGACTAATAACTTTGGCGACTGATGCTACAAGGACATACTTTAGTCAATCAGTATCCGTCATTATCATCAATCGACAAAACCAAAAACCCATAATTACATATAGTGCATGAATAATTATAATATTAATGCTATGAGTTGTAAATTTAATAATACAGAGATTTGTTAGGTTCATTGATGGCAAGTTAAGAAGAGAATATTTAGTCTTAAAAATAAAAAAAAGGAAAAAAGGTACTTGAATTTTATCTAACAAAAATTGGTTTTTTAATAAAAAAAGTAAACAAATTATGAAAAAAAATTGATAAGTGAATAAAATTGCTAACTTATGAAAAAATTTGACAAATGTATTTATGACTTTAGTAGTGCACCCACGTGCAACTACGAATTTCCCGTAGCTAGAGATATTGAGAATTTCGCGTGAGTGAATGAGTTGGTTCGACTGACCCCGGTATGGTGGCACGTGAGTAACAGAGAGGGTATGTGAGTGTTCGCGTGAGAGTGCCTGTGCGCAGAGCAGGGTGAGTGGTACGGTGCGTGACGCTGGCAGAGTACTGGTGAGTGAGCTGAAAGTGTCTGTGGGGTAGCAGTGAGAGTGTCTGTGAGTCGCGAAGAGAGTGTATGTGATGAGTGAGAGTGTATGTGGGAGTAGGAGCGAGTGTATGTGGCTGTGAAGAAGTTTGAGACGTGTAGGTGAGTAGAGTTGAGAGTGTATGTGAGTGATGTGAGAGTGTTATTGTGGGTTACATATCATGCTAGTTCTTACACCACACATCATGAGTATGTACTTTGTGAAGATGTGTTAGTCCGTGGGGAAAAGTGTACAATCAACGACGTACGCTGCGCTTCCCAAATCGCCAGAGTGCCCCCCATGTGCTGTGCGGCCGAGTGTCTGTGGGTGCGTGCGAGTGTCTGTGGGTGCGTGCGAGTGTCTGTGCGTGCGTGCGAGTGTCTGTGCGTGCGTGCGAGTGTCTGTGGGTGTGTGCGAGTGTCTGTGGGTGTGAGTGTCTGTGGGTGTGAGTGTCTGTGGGTGCGTGCGAGTGTCTGTGGGTGTGTGCGAGTGTCTGTGGGTGCGTGCGAGTGTCTGTGGGTGTGTGCGAGTGTCTGTTGGTGTGAGTGTCTGTGGGTGGGAGTGTCTGTGGGTGTGAGTGTCTGTGGGTGCGTGCGAGTGTCTGTGGGTGTGTGCGAGTGTCTGTGGGTGTGAGTGTCTGTGGGTGTGAGTGTCTGTGGGTGTGTGCGAGTGTCTGTGGGTGTGAGTGTCTGTGGGTGCGTGCGAGTGTCTGTGGGTGTGAGTGTCTGTGGGTGTGTGCGAGTGTCTGTGGGTGTGAGTGTCTGTGGGTGCGTGCGAGTGTCTGTGGGTGCGTGCGAGTGTCTGTGCGTGTGAGTGTCTGTGCGTGCGTGCGAGTGTCTGTGCGTGCGTGCGAGTGTCTGTGCGTGCATGCGAGTGTCTGCGCGTGCGTGCGAGTGTCTGCGCGTGCGAGTGTCTGTGCGTGCGTGCGAGTGTCTGTGGGTGCGTGCGAGTGTCTGTGCGTGCGAGCGAGTGTCTGTGCGTGCGTGCTAGTGTCTGTGGGTGCGTGCGAGTGTCTGTGCGTGCGAGCGAGTGTCTGTGCGTGCGTGCTAGTGTCTGTGCGTGCGTGCTAGTGTCTGTGCGTGCGAGCGAGTGTCTGTGGGTGCGTGCTAGTGTCTGTGCGTGCGAGCGAGTGTCTGCGCGTGCGTGCTAGTGTCTGTGGGTGCGTGCGAGTGTCTGTGCGTGCGAGCGAGTGTCTGTGCGTGCGTGCGAGTGTCTGTGCGTGCGTGCTAGTGTCTGTGCGTGCGAGCGAGTGTCTGTGCGTGCGTGCGAGTGTCTGTGCGTGCGTGCGAGTGTCTGTGCGTGCGTGCGAGTGTCTGTGCGTGCGTGCGAGTGTCTGTGCGTGCGTGCGAGTGTCTGCGCGTGCGAGCGAGTGTCTGTGCGTGCGTGCGAGTGTGAGTGTGTCTGTCTGTATGTGTATGTGTGCTTGAGAAAACCGTCAGAAAATTCTTAGTAGCAATGTCCAAGATACTGGTTGTCCATACAAGCTTAGCTTTTCCTTCAAGATCGATGCACAACCAGCACCATACGCAGAGCTCAAATGACGGGTGTACATTTCAGAATCCACTCCTCTCACCTCCACTCCGCATGTTGCCATGGAGTCTGCTGTGAAAGAACGCGCACCCTGTCCCGAGGTCACGTCTCGGTCAAGTACTCGTAGTGCTGACGTCACTACCCAGGTAACCTTGCCGGGGGCCGCCGGACTTCCCGTCCCAAAGGGCCAACACCGTCACCGTCTGTCCGTCACGGGGGCCAAGACTGCAGTGGTGTCACGTGGGCGATCAGGTTACCAAGGGAGATCCCGCGGTAGCACTGTGACGTCATGGTCACGCCGACTGGTCGCTTCTTCACGGGCGTCTTCGTCAGAGGAGGGGGTGGACCTTCGGCAAAGCTTCCTTGTGAGCTCCAAGGGAGAGAACTCCGTTTTCGATTGCGGTTCGACTGAGGGCGCTGGGGAGGTAGGTGACCGGAAGTGAAGGTCGACGAGTTGTAAGTGGCTAACCGAAGTCAGTATGGCCTAGCTGCCTGTGTCTGAAGCATCCATTTGTTACGTTGATCAGGATGGTGTGTGTGTGTGTGTGTGTGTGTGTGTGTGTGTGTGTGTGTGTGTGTGCTCTCTATTTGCGAAATAATGTAATTAACCCATTCACGTCCAGTCGCCTTGCGCGAGTTAGGACTAGCTTCATGTTGGCAGGTCGCATGTCTGTAGGCGTCTGTATCCGTGTTCCAGGATAGATGATGTGTCGGCACTAGTTTTCCGGGAGTCAGCAGCTCTGCCAGCTAGAGTACTGTAGTAAGTGCTGATCACTAATGTCTTCAATAATTAACCGTTCGCAGCACTGCCCACTGGGTGCATCGACAGCCAATCGGCACGAGTTTACTTGTCATGCAGTTACCAGGTGGCATTTTCGCGACAAGGCGACTAGTGTTGAGACATGAACCATGCTAGCGCTCCACGGAGAAAAGCACCTCTGTGGTCTAAACGTGTGCGTGGGAAATGTGTAGACCGGACAGCCGATATCGCGTGTGATCATCATAGGAAACGGTTCATGACTACAGTTTCCCAGCTTTCAATATATCAGTAGAGCTCTTTTTGTCCCCAAATTGGACTGTGGACGGGGGGATGCGAGGGGTTAATTACTCAATGGCAAGACTGTTGTTCACGACGATGCTTGTCTCTGAAGGCGGGCGCGAGAAGAGGAGGAAAGGTTACTCAATGGCAAGACTGTTTTTCACGACGATGCTTGTCTCTGAAGGCGGGCGCGAGAAGAGGAGGAAAGGGCGCAGGACCGCGGCAGGGAGCGAGGAAGCGACTGGGATTCCAGTCCAGCAAGCGCGCGCGTTCCAGCGTGTCTGACGAGAGCTGTCTGCAGCGCAAGCGACCACGCCCCCTCACTGACGTCACTAACCATCGTCTCGAGAAGTGCAAGGTGAGGAACGTTGTCACTAGCATGACCACGCCCACTCCCTCAGTATGTCTTGGGTGTGTGTGTGTGTGTGTGTGTGTGTGTGTGTGAGAGAGAGAGAGAGATTGGGAGTGGGGAGGGGGGGGGGGGGGTGAGATTGGGGGGGGAGGATGAGATGGGGGGGGGGGGGGTGAGATTCGGAGGTTGGGTGGGGGAGGTGAAATTCGTGTGTGTGTGTGTGTGTGTGTGATTGGGTGTGTGAGTAGGCGTCAGAGAGAGTACATGTGTGTGAGTAAGTATGAGTATATGAGGATGGGAGGGGGGGGGGGGGGGGGCTTGCGTGCAAGTGCGTGCGCGGGAAGGGGGCGTGCGAGAGTGTACGTGTGTTTATGTGTGTGTGCGTGCGAGTATATGCGTGCGTGCGAGTATATGCGTGCGTGCGAGTGTATGTGTGCGTGCGAGTGTATGTGTGCGTGCGAGTGTATGTGTGCGTGCGAGTGTATGTGTGCGTGCGAGTGTATGTGTGCGTGCGTGTGTTTGTGGGTGCGAGTGTGTGTGTCCGTGCGTGCGTGCGTGTGTCCGTTCGTGTGTGTGTGTGTGTTCGTATGTGTGATTGTGTGTGTGTTCGTGTGTGTGTTCGTGTGTGTGTTCGTGTGAGTGTGTGTGTGTGTGTGTGTGTGTGTGCTTGAGTGTGTGTGTGTGTGTTTGTGTTTGTGTGTGTGTGTGTGTGTGTGTGTGTGTGTGTGTTTGTGTGTGTGTGTGTGTGTGTTCGTGTGTGTGAGAGAGAGAGACGAGAGACGAGAGAGAAAGAGAGAAAGAGAGAGAAAGAGAGAGAGAGAGAGAGAGAGAGAGAGAGAGAGAGAGAACGTGTTCTGGCGTAATGCATTGTCAGGCGTGATAAATCTGTGTATTTGAGCATCCATCCATGTTTTCCTACACGCTTGTGTGTTACCTGCTTTACCACGAAAAGTTAAACATTTTGCCCAAATAAATCCACGCTCGACCATTGAAGTATTATGAACACCCCTACATTTTTTTCAGTCGTTCAACTTTTAACTTCCTTGTTTACCATTTGTTTTAACTGCAGTGCTCCCTCGCTGGACCCCGAGTATGTGCAGCCCAGCAGGAAGGGTCAAAGGGCATCAGTCGGCCCCCTCTTGTTGCTCTCGCCCCCTCCTTCTGGCAGTGCAGAGCCTCCGTATCCCCACTCCAGTCTGCAGGTACGACTACAAATTTTATACGAACGGTAAATATGTGATTTTATAGTGCCACTCTTAACAAATTTTGATCTCAAACCGCTTCACACTTTACCCGCGGATCACTGGACCGCTTGATCAATGTTTGGCTTGGGACGACAGTGACAGACAGCTAGAGCGCACACAGACACCAGCAGCTCTCCCTTGGGAGTACTCCCACCCTTTGCTGGATCACGGCTGCGCTGAGGGTTAATCGCACCACAGTGCATCATCATCGCCCTCACAGGCACCCACTTTTACTCCTGGATGAGAAGAGGACATGCGAATTAAAGACCTTGCCCGAGGATGCAACTCTCGGATCCCTGCAGCTTCGAACGTCCCACAGCAAGCCGCTAGCTACCGCAAGAGAGCGCCAAGACCGGAACCCCCTCCTCCCCCCCTCCCCCCCCCCTCCCCCTCCCCCCCTCCCCCTCCCCCCCTCCCCTCCCCCTCCCCCCCCCCTCCCTCCCCCCCAATATTCTTTCTAGCTTATTGACGATAACGATGTTGTTGTAGTACTTCTAAAAAGTTATGTACTGTATCAGCTCAGAGAATTATTTCCAGCCATTTCTTCGTTTTCAAACTGCCATGACAATAATTATTGTATTTTTTTCTTCTGACGTACAGTGGCTTCCTGCTCGAAGTGTGCTTCTGACCTGGAGTCGCTAGGCGGGGAGGGGGACGAGAACACCCCTCCTCTCAGCTCCAATCTCCCCGCCCGTCCTGTCCCGCCCAAAAGACGTAAGCGGTTGGGCCACGCCCTCTCGGGCCACACCTCCTTGAGCCACGTCCCCTCTATCAGAGCCTTTTTCAGAGCTACGAAGAGCAGCCATGGCCCCGCAACTGACAGACTAAAGAAACGGTCTGACCAGCGCGATGGCGATTTCGCCAACGGTGGTGGAGTAGAAGCGGTGACAAGCACCCCTGTGAAAAGTGTAGATTTAGAGAAGCTAGACACTCCGCTCACCTCCTCCCCGATGGAGATCGAGTCCGTGCGGGGTAGGTTGTCTGCCATGGAGGATCACTCTCTTTCGAAGTCTGACCTTGGAATAGCTGATGCCTCCTCATCCTGTGTAGAATGTAACATGTCCGTTGACTTTGGAGCGATTTCGTTTAGAAATGTTGCCAATGACTGCTGCCAGACGAGGACACCTCAGTTCTTAGAGATGCTACCCTCGTTGGGCGTGAACGAATCGGAATCAAGTGTATTTATATCTCCATGTAACAACCTGTCGTCTGCAGACGCTGACCTAGAACCTGTAGCATCTAATAACTATAATGATAAAGGTCCTGTTTCTATGAGCAATGTCCCCTTTCAACCAAGTCTGCTGACCAAGCAGACTTTCGATGTATCATCTGTAGATGTAGAAACAGTTGAATATCCGGCTAGCGTGAGCAACCTACCAACAACGAAGTCGGGGAAATTCGGCACGATTTCCATTGATCATGAGCCACTGCCGCATGTTAGTGTAGAAACACGCAACTCAAGCGCTTCCGAAGCAATACTGCGAAGGGACAAGAGGCTGAGCAAGCTCGCCGCGTCCTCGATGCTGCTTCGGGCGTCTTCGAGCGAGGTGTTGGGCAGCACCCCCATCTCTTCCCCCAGGGAGGACACGAAGAAGAGTCCCTGGACTTTCCAGACCGCTCTCTCCCGCCTTTCCAACAACCAGTCCCCCATGTCGGTCCATACCCACTTCCCACAGTTTCTGCAGAGTGACTTGCGAAAGACGAACGACTCCGACTCGCCAACAACCTTCCCCAACAGATGCTTGCCCTTAAAAAAGCGACCTTCGCCCTTGACTTTGGCCTTGAGCTCGGAATCCCCTGCTTCCGCGTCCAAGTTGAGGTCAGTCCAGCTCGCCTTTTCGTCGTCCTCTTCCTCGTCTTCTTCGACGTCCTTGGGCAAAATGCCCAAGACCAAGTTTGACTTTTCAAACCTGTCGAGCGACTCCAGTAGTTCTTCGTCAATGGCCCAACTCGAGTCCTCCGTCGGGAAGATGACCTTTGGCAGTGCAGACACGTTCTTTCTGCGTAACTCTGAATCCCAGATGGCAGTGGAGCGGAAGAGGAAGTTAGCGGCCAAACCGCCGTCGCTGACTCTGTCGCCATTGCCCCTGGCGATGGAGGGGGTAGAGAGTGACCCCCCGACCCCCAACACGCTGAGGATCCAGGTTGCCGTGGATGCGTTCCAGAGGCAAGGCAACGTGGTGGGGGACGCTAGCAAGGTGAGGTCTCTATCTAGCATTGCACCAGACAGCGTTTTTATCGTTTCAGTCGCTTCGCCTAGCTGACCTGCACCTGTTTTGGCAAGGCAGTCTGTTTTCTGGATCTCTTCATTTTAAACTGGAAAAGTCTGCTGTAACGTTCTATTTTCCCCCATTCCCCTTTTCTTCCTGTCCCTCCCCACCTTCTTGTCCCTCCTTCACTTTTTCCTCATTCTGTCCGGTTGAATCAAGATGCATTGGTCCTTTCATTTTGTTTTTCAAGTTATCGCTGGGTCTCGTTAAATACTTATCAAAACATTAAGATTAGTTTTACAAAACACACGTCGTGATTGAACCCTTTGGTCATTAAAAAATATTCCCATTTTGAAGTGAAGTTTACGTCGATTGAGCTTCCCCAAACGATATTTACTTTGTTGGTAACATTTAGCTATTCGGCATGTTTCTATTACCTTTCTTGCAAGGTGTCATGTCAACTTCGTTTTCACATTGAAGCAGTTGTAGTTGCACTTTTTGGGGGGCAGAATTATGTGTATATTTAAAGTTATATTCTGTTTTGGAATTCCGTTCTTGTTAATTTTTCTACAGACGTATTCGCTTCCTGCCGTACCTGGCCCCGTTTCCAGCGTCACTTACGTCACGCCGGAAGTCGTGAGTATCGCACATTGGCCTGGGACTGTCTCGTTGCAGTGTCTCAGTGCATAGACGTGTGTGGGAACATGTGGAAGTCTCAACCTTGAAATCCGCCATGGCGTCAAGTAAAAAACCTTGAAGGTTTGCAAGTGGGAAAAGATAAACGAAATTAAAACCAAACAACATCCTTGCAGTTAATAATCTTGTGGATGTGTCCCCTTAATGGAAACAATTTCACATTAAGTATGAATAATGAGACCCACCCAGTCTATCTTGTTATTAGACATTGATGAATACACTCGCACGTGAAGAATTAAGAGATGTTATCAAGCTCATGTTCTTCTGTTTGTGCCACAATATCTGCCTCAACTCGCTATTTAGTACATTGCGCATAATCTCCTAGGTGCGGGATCTCTTGCGAGGAAGTTTTGCTGACAATATTCCTGGGTTCGAGATTTACGACTGCAGATACCCGTATGAATTCAACGGAGGTCACATAAAGGTTGGTGATTGTTTGTGTTCGCAGTAGCCTGACTTAGTGTACTCAGCCATTTGCTCATCCCCTCGGCGTACATTAGTGTGTTTGGTGCTTTCAGATCCCTGCAAGCATCACGCTCACACACACACACACACACGCATACGCACGCACGCATACGCACACACACATACACATGTACACACACACAGATCCAGTGGGAAAATTGAGAATTGATGTCTGAAATAGTGTCATTCCGTAAAACATCAGTGTTGACTCCCATCACCTTCTGTGTTTGGGTTAGACTTATTGTATTGCATTGTATTTATTCACTTTTAGGGCGCCATCAACGCGTTCAAGAAGGAACAAATCCTGGCGATTTATGAGGAGCGAGCTCGTACTGGTGCTGACTGGCAGAAGCACGTGCTCATCTTCCACTGCGAGTTCTCCTCGGAGCGTGGTCCCAGTCTGTAAGTCTGGTGCCAAGTGCACGAAACCGGGTGTTCCAAAGTGTCTGTATGGATACTCAAGTGCGGTCAGTCGACTCAATGTTGTGACAACTCGACTATTGTATCGACTGATGGCCCCAAACCGTATGACTTGCATGCTTTTTTAAAGAGCGAAATGATTCTGCTCAACCATTTTTCTTGTCAGATAAGGGCCTGTCTTCATCCAGCCTGAATTCATCATACAAATGTATATACAGATTAATTTGCTGTGTATATCATTGTAAAGCATTGCCTTTCTAAGTCGAACGTTATGTGATAGATCACGCCGTCTCTCTATTACCCATACACCTCCTGAAGACATTTAAAACTCTTTGGGGCCACTTGTGGCTGAGCTGCTCTACTCGATCTCAAAAGCTCTATTGTCAGGGAATCCAGCTAAGGAGAAGGCACGCTCAGAGGCATCACCCTATGAGAGGCCTGTACTGTCCAATTTATCCCTTATGCTTGTTTTCCGCCCTACATTTCTTTAGTGAACTAATTCCGTAGATGTATACGCCTCCCTTGTGCTGTCAGCACACCAGATTAGTCTATTGCGGCATTGCATAGGAGCAGTCCAAGCATGCGACTCGTCATGGTGGAAATGAGAAAATGGTCGAAGCTGGTGAAGGGGGCGGTGTTATGGATGAGGTCCATGTCCACTGCAGATGTCGCATGCTGCGCGAGCACGACCGGAAGAAGAACGCGGACCGATACCCACAGCTGCTGTTTCCCGAGATCTACGTGCTCCAGGGTGGCTACAAGGAATTCTTCGAAACCTTTCCGGTAAGTCTGGGCCTGCAGTACAGGGCTCCCTTGGATTTAGGGCAAGCAATTGCCAAAATATTTTCCACTAACTGCCCTTGCACGAGCTCGACGTTGAAGCGTTACGGCCTTTCAGCCTTGGTAGGCGATGGAACGTCGTTGACTACAAAATCACTGGAGCAGGTAACAGAGAGCGAGTTAAGTTTCAATATCCCGAGTCATACACCGTTAACTAATTGCTTAGGGAGACATGAGGCTTGTGCAGGAGTACAACGCGCTGCATGAGCGCTTCATGTTGGCAATTGAGCGCTCTTTTCCTCTCCTGAACACCTAAGATGTAGTGCAGCGCTTCATTTGTTAAAGGGGAGGTAAATCTTCTGCGCCCCATGTTGTGTTGATAGACGCGAAGAAAGTGTTTTCTTTGCCCCAGACATCGTTTATGCACGTTTAAATGTATTCTGCATGATAAAGTCCACTACTGTGTCATCCTTACTTGCCATTACTCGCATATACAGAGCGCTTAGGGCAAATAAAGCCCGTTCCAGTCCCAAAATGATGTTTATGAGGGTTATTTTACGCATCGACGGCCAGTGCGGGATCGAAGACGCCATTTTGAATTTGATGCAAATTCGTCTGAATCACGTCGGACTGGTGATTCACAGCGCTGCTCAGCGCTGAGTGAATCACGCTCCAAAATGGCTGTTCAGGAGGGAATCACATGCAGCGCTGCGCCTCCTAAACAAGCCTATGGTGAGACTATTCTTACCCTCAAGCCCAGGAAGGGGTCAGAAACAGACCTACGCATGAATTCGTAGTGATGCTTCGACTTTGGACGCACTATCTAGCCTGTCTGTAACGTTGCTTCCTTTAACACGCTCCCTAATGACATTTGTTGCTATCGGGCTTCGCTGCTATTGTACTGAACTCACTTGATTACCCAGCCACAGAGGCCGAGTTGTACTGAACTCACTTGATTACCCAGCCACAGAGGCCGAGTGGTTTAAGTCCATTTGGGACGTTTGGGCTTTGGTAAAAAAAACTTGAAAGTGGAGAAACTACGCTAAGATGCTTTGTCAACTTGGCCTGTCCCCGCTTTCACGGTCTTGTGGTAATGAAAGCTTGCACGACTATGGTAGTCCTGATCTGTACGCGCACCTTGTTCATCCGAAAACAACTTTTTGTTCTGACTTTTTCATTATCTGAACAAACCGAAAAAGGCAGATAACAGTTGCGGCTATGGAAAATGCAAGTCTCGTTTTGCTGTTAGGCGCTCGTGAGATAATAAAAGTCCTCTAAGGTCATCAACATTTCTGGGAAGCAATGCGAAATTTAAAGATATGTTCACTATCACCGAACGCATTACGGATGTTATGGTCTTGATCAATGCATGAAGAAATGATTCTCCAGTAAATAATATATGGGCCGTGAGTGATCACATAACGACGTATAAGGGCTATCTTGCACAATTTTGACACAATCCGCCATTCAGTTTTCATGCGGTTTGAAGAGCATGTCACAATGGTAAGTCTCTCTCAGAGACACAAGACAATGGCGAATAATAATCTGTTAGCGCAAGAAATCATTAGTCGCAGACGTCAGCGTCTCAAAGTCTAATGGTGGAGTGCGCTGGTCTAAGGAAGACTGTCAAAGTTTCAAAGGTCTCTCTGTCCTTGAGGAAGTGTTAAACTGAAACAATAGACTTCAGGCTTTGAAGACGCCGTGACAAGCGAATATATTTAAATCAAAGGAAAATAATTTTGCTGTGCACCATTCTGAGACGGATCATAACTGTCCTTTGATTCAATACGCTCTTGTAAAATAGAAGAATCCTGTATTCTACTGCACAGTACGTGAAGTCTTTCTCAACGTTTCCAACGGCTCTTGCATTGTCACAGGCTTTTAAAAATCGACATGGATACAAGTAGAAAATCCATGTGCCGGAGGGCGGTATAATAATATAAAGCTTACAAATCTAGCTGAGAAAACCACAAGTGAATGGGACACGTCCACAGTTGTATCACAGCTCTAATTTTGATAATCCTGGATCATTGCTTCATCTGCATCTCGGCAAGATTCATCGTTATTTACCCAAATCGACAACAAACGCCGTCCAAAAAGAGCTAAGGATATACCATTTTTCATGGCTGCAACAGAACACATTCCACATCCGGGAAAGATCCATGAGGGGGAAACTGCACATACATCTGAATGCGCGTAAATGCTTCAGGCAGATAACCTCCCATGAACATTCTACGCAGAGGGACTACTGCTCGTCTTCCCTTATTGCAGGATCTGTGCGAGCCTCGGGGCTACACCAAGATGTGGCGGAAGGAGTACAAGGAAGAGCTGCGCCACTTCCGGGCCAAGTCCCACACCTGGCCTAGCCCCAAGGGCGCGCAGAGCGGATGTGACCCGACCCATGCCCCCCAGAGACCCTCCACAGCCCCCGATTGTCAGCCCCAGGGGGATCCCCAAGGGTGTGGCCAACACCTCGATGTTAGCTGATTTGCATGCCATGCTGCCACTGATGTGTGGATATATTACAGTGATGTTGTTTTAAAGCTTGTGGATGAGCTGATGATCCTTTTGTGTAACTTTTGCTTGTGTGGATTGTGTGACGGGCACCCAACTGTTTTATAAAGTGAAAATTTTGAACTTGCACAGGTCGTTCACAGGACTTGGTCCTCCTCATGCCCACAGCTCCTTTTCCCCCGAGGTCAGCACACCGCGGGGGAATCTTTCCGGAAGAATGAAGACGTTTTCTAGGAAACTGGAGGATCCATGAAGGTGGTGAAGCCGCCCCGCTGACTACAGATCAACGTGAGGCACTGACAGGCGAGAGCGTCCCTGCTCTGTCGTTGATCTTGCCCACGTGTCGACTGCGGCAGGAGGCATGAAGAGATGAACTGACTGCCCGTCAAATACGCCTGTACAGCTTTGGACAGAGCAAAAGTTCATAGGTGGTCAAATCGTGCACGGTATGTGGGGTTGTAACTCGCCGTCCTCCGCGAACAAGTCGGGCAGAGGGATAGAGAAAGCCGTCTCGGGAAGCTGTCGCACCGATAGTCGGAGATACGATAGCACAAGACGTGTCTTAGCCCCCCAGTTGCATGGCATTGAAGCCCCTGAAGTACAGGCAATGGAAAAACTATCGGGCATCATGCTGCTGTTGGCCCGTAACCAACATCTTACACACCTTTGGTGACTAAGACTTTACCTTTAGGCCTGTATTTCAAACCTCTACTGCGGCTTTGCCAGTGATGAAGAGTTTGCGAAGAGAGAATGCCCGGCTCACGCGCCGTCCCATGATTTACGTTTGAGAATGTTTTTACTTCCCAAGTGCCAGATATTTCAAGGCACAAGAAAATGGGATCAATTTTCAGCTCGGCTTCTTTTATCTGCCGCTCATAAGAGCGAGAAGAAGTAACAAACAGGAGTGTTCTATCAAAACGGTGGAAGCGTACTGTGGATGTGACGCAGGCCACACAAAAACACTTTGCCGAGACGAAAGATCGACTCGGTGATCATTTTACGATTTGCATGCAATAAAAGTGTCACAGCTGCTACCTGTGGAGTTAGTATTTGCGCAGATCACCTACCTCCATGTTGACTGCTTCTTCCGGCACTTTTTCGTGGAGGAAAATTTTCCATTTTGCACCACGCCTGCTGTATGTATTAGTTTCAATCGTTGATTCGTTCATTATGTTGGTTTCCAAATTGCACCTGTGAAGCATGAAAAGCTGGAGAAAGCCCATCTTCCTCAAATCGAAATGAGATTTTATTTTTGATGAAAATGTGCACTGCCATTTTTACGTAGTGAATGAAACTTACAAATGTCTTGATAAAGCATGTTTTGAAAAGTGTTGCGAATTTTTACAGATAGCTCATTTGAGCGTCCCTAATTTAAATAAATCAGCACATACTGTCCCCAAGGTGTGTTTGATAAATCATGCATGTACGTACATCTTTCTTCTTTTGTCCATGTCATACTCTGTAGCTTCAGATACATAGCACATTTGTTAGATTAACGAAAACTGACATCTACGTTTTGTGAATTTGTTTATTTGCTTTCAAGTGTTGATACATCTTCCAATAGCAACTTTGCCGTAGTACGTAGTGCTCTGCGCCGTCCTACAGAGGATGATGTGTATTTAAACAGATATGTGAACAGTGCTTAGCATACCGCATTTGATTTGTAATTTTCTTATTTCTGTTATATTGCCACCTTTCCCCCATTCACTTCCTTGGTTAAATATAGATCCTCATCAGAGGATGTAGATGAATGTATTTTATTTGCCTAGCCCGATTTTATTTACACTGTTCGGTAGGCAGTGTATCACTCAATGTGTATTTTACGCTCGTGGTGGTTCACTCTGTAGTGAAAATGTGCAGTCGTAGTTGTAATTTCTTGTCATGAGATCCTTTGTCACATTTGCAAAAGGCGCACACATTAGCATGCAGCACTGTCGTGACATTCTGCCTGACCTCTATCCGCTCTCAGACTTGCTATTGTAAAGTTCGCATGTGCATAACAGTTCAACTGTCAAGACACTCCACAAAGAAAGAAAAACAGTGTTAGCGTTCCGAACTGATCCATGTCAACTGTAAAATTATTGTCACTTCGTACTTAAAGTTCGTACACAATTTCAGTACTGCATGAAGCAAGTCTACGAGCTGCTTAGAGGTTATCCTGTGCCACCGTGTAAAGTTGTAAAATAATCTAGTAGAGAAGGTTCGCGCTTTCATTCAATGAACTGTTGCCTTTCTCTTTTCAGTGCTGCTAGTAATAGATATCAAGTACCGTGATTCAAGTTTTAGAAGAACTGCCAAGGCTTTTTCGAGTAGCTACTTCCTGTCATCAGTGTTGCCACACACAAATGTTGGTGTTCGTTTCATTGTACATCGATTATTGTGTGGTTGTGGGCACTGGTTCTAAAGTGTTCGCATTCAGTGTTGTTCATTTTACTCATTTGCCATATCACTATGAAATTTACACGTGGTAGTCACATGAAAGGTTTTGTCATTGTGTTGTGTAACCATGGAGAGTTCTTCAGTTTCTTGAGTTTGTCATAGGACTGCTTCCCGTTTTATAGTTCACGTTTGTAGGATTATATGTTTGGTTAATTCACTTTCTTTTGGTTTGATGTGTGCCTTGTTTTCCTTGAGTAATATTTTGGGCGAGAATGCATTAAGAATGTTCGGCCTATGGCTCCACTGAACTTTAATTCAGTTCATACCCCAGTATTTGAACATTATATATTTGAATTCACACGGCATGAAAGAAATGCTAAAGCGCCGTCGACTTGATACTGCTCGCAGCGAATTTGTATATTTTTATTACTTATTCCATTGCGATTCACAGTAAGATCATAGTTTCGTAATAAATGATCTTCCTGTGAAGTCTTCGTCTTTCCTCGTTTGTGTTTGTTCCTTCTCATTTAGGTATAAAATTTGGACTAGCATGCTACCACTCTGGAACAAATTCGAAAGTGTATTATTTCTGCAGAAGGTGCTCTTTGCCAATTGATTGTAGTATAATGGCGGACACATGTAAACAGTAATTAGGCCTACCTGTGTAGTGTAGTTTGACCTATTGTTGAATGTATACACAAAGGCCGTATACAAAACTACATATCGCACAAAGCTGATGTTGACACGGATGAACGTTTTCTGCATTACGTTTACAAGATGGATAGGAAATCTGGGAGTGTATGAAAATGCATTTTTCTCAAATTGGCCCTGATGCACATGATCAATTGCATACTGTCAAAGAGAACTTGTCAAAATCTCGTCATTCAAATCGATGACGAGAACTTTCACCTAAACCTGTTCTATTCTCATTGCTAGGCACAAACATTTATACATTCGTCTGTTGCGCATTAGGATGAAAACGCTAGCAATGTGGATTTGACCCCTTGTTTTACATGTAAAATATTTGGAAACGATGCGTTGTACATAACGCAACTATTATTTCAGCGTACCGTAAGTCATGCACCTAGCATGCACATTCTCCCAACATGGATTTGGAAATCGACTTCAATAGTCGACAGCTAGCAGGTGTGTCGTCCATTTACAGGTGCATGGCCATATAGTGAGCTCGTCGCAAGTAGATATTTCCGTTTCAAGCAAGCAAGCGAAATGTATCGGAAATGACGCAGATAATGGGAAGCGGTCGATTCACGATGATTATGATCTTTCGACCATCGTTTGAAAAATGCCCTGGCAGCAAGACATGCTATTACGTCCAGATTCGGTTTTTTAAAACTGGTCAATTTACGTAATATTCACAATTCTGTTATCTTAAATGAGAGTATGAAGACGATTACGTAAATGCGATATTTCTCCCTCAACACTAACGAGGCGCAAAAATCATCCTCTAATCTGTGTGGTATATTCCAGACGATAAACGTATTCTCCCATTCACTCACCAGTAGGAATTGATGTCGGTGAATTTCATGGAAGGAATGATTGTGTATTGCACGGTATAGACGAACTCGTCTACACGACACGCTTTCTTCAGTTGAATTGAGAACACTTGTCTGGGACGCGCAATAAATGCTGGATGTCATAACAACCCACAGACTCGTACTTGCTTGAAGGCATTTGCATCCATGTCGACATGTCTATAAAAATGTGTTATGTGCGACGTTCATCTAGCAGAATATTTACTCAGATCGTTCCTCCCCATCCAGAAATGAAATTGGGTACCTTAGATGATAGAGGTGAATTATTGTTTACTAAAGTTTGGGATGTTTATATGTAAACTTTTGTATATGCTCTCTGGGGACTTAAAAGGACAGTAAATGTAGTCTGAAGACCAGGTGGACAAAAGTGTGCGATTTCAGAACCAAGTAACAGGTGAAAAATCACATTAGAAACACCAAGCATCCGCATCCTCACCTTGACCAGATTCCAATCGGAAATCCGATTTTTCAAAGGAACGAAATAAGAGTCTGTGCCAGAAGTGTGTTTGTGTCTGTCTGTCTGTCTGTCTGTCTGTCTGTCTGTCTGTCTGTCTGCCTGTCTGTCTGTCTGTCTGTCTCTGTCTCTCTTTTTTGTTTCTCTCTTTCTCTTTCTCTCTCTTTTTTACTTTCTTTCTCTTTATTTCTTTTTCTCTCTCTTTCTCTCTGTCTCTCTCTCTGTCTCTCTCTTTCTCTCTGTCTCTCTCTCTGTCTCGCTCTCTTTCTCTCTCTCTGTCTCTCTTTATCTCTCTTAATCTCTCTTTCTCTCTCTTTCTCTCTCTATTTTTCTCTCCCTTTTCTTTCTCTTTTCTCTTTCTCTCACTTTCTCTCACTTTCTTTCTCTCTCTCTCTTTACCTTTCCTTCTCTCGTTCTTTCTCTCTTTTTCTCTCTTTTTCTTTTTTTCTCTTTTTCTCTCTTTCTCTCTCTCTTTCTCTTTCTTTCTCTCTTTCTTTCTCTCTTTTTTCCCCTCTTTTTCTCTCTTTCTCTCTTTCTTTCTCTCTCTCTCTTTTTCTCTCTTTTTTTCTCTCTCTCTCTCTCTTCCTTTCTCTTTCTCTTTCTTTCTCTTTTTTCTCTGTCTCTTTCTCTCATTTTCTCTCTCTTTCTCTCTCTCTCTTCTCTCTGTCTTTCTTTCTTCTCTCTTTCTCTATCTCTTTCTCTCTTTTTCTTTCTTTCTCTCTCTGTTTTTCTCTTTTTTTTCTCTCTCTCTCTTTCTTCTCTCTTTTTCTCCCTCTCTTCTCTCATTCTTTGTCTTTCTTTTTTCTCTCTTTTTTCTCTTTCTTTATCTCTCTTTCTCTCTCTCTCTCTCTCTCTCTTTCTCTCTTATTTCTCTTTTTCTCTCTCCCTCTCTTTCTCTCTCTCTTCTCTCTCACTTTCTTATCTCTTTCTCTCTTTCTCTCCTTTTCTCTCTCTCTGTCTCTCTTTCTCTTTTTCTCTCTCTTTCTTTCTCTCTCTCTTTTCTTTTTTTCTCTATTTCTTTCTTTCTCTTTCTTTCTCTCTATTTTCTCTCTCCCTCTCTTTCTCTCTCTTTCTTTCTTTTACTCTCTTTTTTTCTCTCTCTCTCTGTTTCTTATTCTCTCTCTTTTATCTCTCGCTCTTTTTCTCTCTTTCTCTTTTTTCTCTTTTTCTCTTTTTCTCTTTCTGTCTCTTTCTCTCTATTTCTCTCTCTCTTTCTTTCTCGCTTTTTCTCTTTCTCTGTCTCTCTCTCTTTATCTTTTTCTCTTTTTCCCTCTCTCTCTCATTCTCTTTTTTCTCTTTTCTTTTCTTTTCTCTTTTTCTCTCTCATCTCTTTTTCTTTCTCTTTCTTTCTCTCTCATTCTCTTTCTCTTTCTCTCTCTTTCTTTCTCTCTCTTTTTCTCTATTACTTTCTCTCTATTTCTATCTCTCTCTTTCTATATATATATCTCTCTCCTCTCTTTCTCTTTCTCACACACACTCACACTCACACGCACGCAAGCATGGAAACAACAAAACTGGTTTCTACGATAATGCGTTTATTTCCATGCGAGTTATATTCATGGACATGTTAAAGTCTTCACTTGGTATTATCCACACCGTATGGATTGGCTGACGTATTTTCGCCCTTTACGAGCATGTGATATACGAAAAGAGATTTCGCAAGCAGCAGATCGTATTCATTCAGCAGTGTCTGCAAAGACGGAGTGATCATCCAACTGCGTGAAGAGTTGCACCTGCTTTCTCGCTATTGGTCACAGCGAGAAACAGCAGTCGCTGAGGTGACTTTCCTGTGGTCCAAGATGCGGAAATTTGACCTACGGTCTCTCCATCAGAGGTCAAGGGTACAGACCATAGGAGCACGGGCGGCTTCTCTGCAGACACCCGAATGGCTACCAGAGATGACCATGACTGTTCGGGGCCCTGTTTTTCTCTGCCAGCCAAACTGGTCTTCTGCAACATGGCTCCAAAGACTAGGCTGTAGGGAGTGTTTGACGTCATGGCACTTCCCACGCAGGTCACTTTTGAAGTCACGGTTGCCTTGGTAACACCGAGTATGGACGCCAGAGGGATCCTTTGCACGACTTTGCCTGTCGTCGGAGTGATGCCCAGTATCGTGCCGTTGTCTCCCTGAGGAGTGACCCACAGCACTGGCTGATACATCTGTGTGGGCAGCGTGGCACTGCTACTCACTTTCAAGGACATCCTCATGGCGATGCCTTGATTCCACTTTTCTTGGACTCGAATGCCGGCTCGAAAGTGGAGCAATATTTCTGTGGGGTGTGCAATAACAGCATCTTGCTGTTCGGCGGACCCACTCAACGCTACGTTCATTGAAGGCGAGGACTGGAATTGGGCATCCAGGAGGGAGAGGTGGGAAGGCGCCACATCTATGCTGAAGAGCTGGCTCGACGTGGTGCCCCTGTCTTGCACCGCCCACAGACGTCCCTGGATGGGGGTGTCGGAACTGCCAGGGCTGGATACAGGAGGCTGGGAGGGAGCAGGCGAGCTGACGTACACGATTCCAGCGTGGACCAGCAGGTTCGGTTCCAGGGTCAAGCGTTCGCTGTAAAATCTTCTGTAAGAACTAAGGGAACGTCTCTCAAGGTTTACTGCAGAAGCTCTTCTACGAGGTCTCCCGGAGAGTCTGTCGGGAGACCTTCCATACAGGAGCCCCTCAGCAGGTCTTCCGAACGGCCTGCCAGAACGTCTTCCACTAGACGTGTTCCACTGTGATCCAGACGCTGGGCTGGCCTTACCCTCCGTGGCGAGGGGCAGATAACTCTGGTAGAGCACAATGTGCCATGCTTCCTTCAGTCTGTCTATCATGGAGCTCCCCACGTCTATAGCGTACAGTCGAGTCTGCCTCGGAATGCTGGCCTGAAAGATCAATCAGCAATAATCAGAACTGTAATCCTGTAAACCTGTCAGACGTCTCAAACTGGCATTGACGGGGCGAGGGGGGGGGGGGGGACGGGGGACGAGGAGAGGACAATGGACAGGATGTAATTGATAAGGGGATATAACTGACTACCAGAGATGTGAGTTTCGGGTAATGTCAGAGAAGTTTCCACAACGCAATGTCTGATGTTTAGGAACATGCTCATTAGGCTCGAATGTAGTCAAAGGTACTCAAAGTTCCCCCGTATGGATGGGAACTTGTGACTTATACAGTCATGGAACATGATAAATGCTTGAACTTTTGCACAAATACAACATGGACAAAATACATGTACGTTCATTGTGCGTTTGCATGTGAATACGAACGTATACACGTTTACACACAGTTAATATGAGAGTAAACGCTCCGTGAATGTATATATGGACGTAAGTGCCAAATAAACTATTTGAGACATCACTCGTATACATCAATGTATACTCATCTACACGCTCAAATTTGCACAGACGCATGTTTATCCGTATGCATGCATGCATGAAGGAAAGCGTCCCAGCGCTAATTCTCAGAACAGAACAAGACTCAAGATACTTTTCCAACAGCCTTATTAAACATTTGCTATAAGCATGCATGCAAGCAATTTCACGGCCAGACTTGTTGAATTACTCGAGGCCTTTTCACGTCTACTCTCGTTGCCCAGTCTGTGGAAGCCCTAATCAGCCCAGGGTCCACTAAAGGCATTGGGATTGCATCGAGTCATCACGCCGTGACACTGGTGTAAAATGCTTTTAGAGTAGTGGATCCTGTTACTCTCGCTAGATTTTTCGTTCTTCCAAATTTCCTATGCTTTAGCAAGCTGCAGTTAGGAAATAAAGCGGCCTGAGCATAATTATTTTCAAGTCCTAGATAAACATGGTTTGTCTGCCAGCTTAAAACTGAGAGTAACTTTAATGAGACAAAAATGATGTCATGATAACAAAGCCTGCAGCGGGAGCCTATAGGAATGTCTCCACTTAATTAAGTCTTTGGCTTCAAATGTAAGAACCCATGTGGGTTGGGGGTAAAATCAGACTCATCGCGTCTCTCTAAGCTATGCGTGTGAGGTGAGTAACTAGGGAACTCAAGACTTCACTTGCTTTTGCCCTAACCAGCTCTGTTGGTATTTCAGTCATTGCCTTTATATGGTTTACAAAGACTGATAGTCCGCATTCAATCATACATCATTCATTTATTCATTCATCTATACATTCAGGCTTTTATTAATTTATTCATTCATTTATATGTAGGCCCACGAGAGAAATAACGAGCGGAAAGAGGAAGGGAGCGGAAATTAGGAGTACTGTTTGAAGGACGAGTTGAAGGGGAGAGGACGAAGGAAGGGGTAGCAGAGAGAGGGAAAAGGGACAACGGGTTTCCGGCTGACCTTGCCCAGGGGAAACTCTAACCCCTCGTCGACCTTGAACTCTGTCAGGAAGTAGGCTCTGTTGCCAGAAAGGACTGGGGTAGACACAGGGATGAAAGTTCCGTTCCAATCCTCTACCGTGCCCGGCAGAAAAGTCGAAGCGTAGGGAATCCCCGCTTCAAGACAAAATAAAGCGGTAAAAGAGGAGGGGATGTGTGGATGGGGGTAGGGATGTGTGGTGGGCAAGGGGTAGAGAGAGAGAGAGAGAGAGAGAGAGAGAGAGAGAGAGAGAGAGAGAGAGAGGGAGAGAATTAGTTACGATTGCAATAACAATGTTACTACAGATTGCACATAGTGCAAGGCAAGTTCTACTGCAGGAAATAAAGTCAATTCGCTTGTGAATAATTGATCTGCCCCAGCAGATTTAATTGAGTAACATATCAACCCAACAAGGGTATTAGGTAATATCAAATAAATTCAAAAGAGGCATATCAATTATCATTTTAATGTTCTTAGATTGAGCCCCACCCTTTGAAGCAACCTACCGTTACTGGCAACTTGGTCAAGAATTTTCAACAGGACTAGAGAGAAAAACGTGTTTCCCAGAGCGACCTACCTGTGTCATAGCAAATGAGCTCCCCGCTTTTGCTTGTGATTAGGAACAGGCCATTCTGTGCAATATTCAGGCTGAAATGAATATACGAACTACCGTTATTCGTCCTCTTCTTCCTGCTGCTGCTGCTGCTGCTACTGGTAGTGGTGGTGCTGCTGCCTCTGCTACTACTGTTGCTGCTGCTTCTAGTGCTCCTCCTCCTTCCCTTATCCTTTCCTTCTTCTTTCTTCCTTCTTCTGCTCCTCCTCCTTCTCCTCCTTTCCTCCTCCTTTCTTTCTACTTTTCTTCTTTTCTCTTCCGCCCCCTCCTTTCCTCCTCCTCTCCTCTTCCTTTCTCCTCCCTCCTCTTCCTTCCTCCTCCCTCCTCTTCTTTCCTCCTCCCCCCTCTTCCTTCCTCCTCTTTCTTCCTCTTCCTCCTCCTTTCTCCCTCCTCTTCCTTCTTCCTTCCTCCTCCTCCTCTTCCTTCCTCCTTCTCCTCTTCCTTCCTCCTCCTCCTCCCTCCTCTTCCTTCCTCCTCGCTCCTCTCTTTCTTCTTCCTCTTTTTGCTCTTCCTTTCTCCTCTTTCCTCCTCTTCCTTCCTCCTCTTTCTTCCTCCTCCTTCCTTTCTTCCTCCTCCTCCTCCTCCTCCTCCTCCTCCTCCTCCTCCTCCTCCTCCTCCTCCTCCTCCTCCTCCTCCTCCTCCTCCTCCTCCTCCAAACTGTGGCGTTACCTGAAGACTGTGCTGGGTTTCTGGAACTGGATGTTGGGCTTCACGAAGGCGCCGTTGTTGTCGACCTTACACAGGTACCTGCCGTCGCAGGCGATGAAGTCCCCGTACACGTCCAACAGCGGCAGTGGGGGGTCGTGGAGCAGGGGCTCAGTCCGCCACGCCACCTCGCCCGTGTCCGACACCACGCTGACGAAACCACTGTGATATAGGCAAAGTATGTAGGCATGCGAATCGGCAGGTAAGCAGGCAGGCAGGCAGGCAGGCAGATTGGCAGGCAGACGGGTATTCGGTAGGTGCGTGTATAATTACGAACGTATCTAAGAAGTTATGCAGATAAGCACAGAGCATGGCAGGGTCTGAGAACCTAAGAATTTCTAAGAGACTAATACGAGGAGTGAGCGTGAAACCAGTTTTTTCATCGTCGCAGGGTTTCTTGCGCTCTTCAAGAGCGGAGACAAATTAGCTCTCGACATATCTAAAGTTCGAGATAAAGACCATCTCACTCATGAGCAGCCTCAAGATTGTGATTAATGTCAGAGGTCAGATGTCGAACTCTCAACGTTTCCGTTCTGTTCAACGAAACGCCTTTTCGTACAACACGTATTGACAGCAACGTTTTAATAAAAGCACATCCAATGGTCAACAAACTCAGGAACGCAAGACAATGTGAAGGTGTGTCGAAGAACGTGCAGTACATGAAAGTTTGTGTGCTTTGCAAGTTGGCACCGACGTTTGAACTTAGAGGTCCAAAGGTTACGATTACATGTCCAATCCGTGCACGGTTCAAACGAGTTCTCGTCGTGAGATTATCCGTCGGTATCCGACTGGGTACATGCTGCAGACTAAAGCGCCACTGTAAAGAGAAGAGTGGTGAGGGAGAGGGCTCTGCAGAAGAAGAAGAGAGGAAAAGCACATTCTCACGAGGGGACAGGGCAGACGATGTTGTTTTCATTGGTGACACAGCCGAGCCTGCTCTCAGATGGAAGTGACTTGTTGGTCAGCTCCGTTGTCCACACCACCTCCACTCGACCCTGCACACAAAAGCATCGCTGTGATGACTGAAAGAGGAGGAAGAGGAGAAGGACGATGAGGAAGAGGAAGCAGGAGAGGGAGGATGCAGGAAGAGAAAGGCACAGAAGGAGAAGTAGTAAGAGCAGCAGCACGAATAAGACGAGAGAGAAAAAGCAAAAACAGGAGCATAAAAAAGCAAAAGCAGGGGCAGGAACAAGTTTAGGAGCAAGAAAATGAGCAAGAGCAGGAGCAGGAACAAGACGAGGAGCAAGAAAATGAGCAAGAGCAAGAGCAGGAGCAGGAAGAAGACGAGGAGCAAGAGCAGGAGCAGGAACAAGACGAGGAGCAAGAGCAGGAGCAGGAACAAGACGAGGAGCAAGAGCAGGAGCAGGAACAAGACGAGGAGCAAGAGCAGGAGCAGGAACAAGACGAGGAGCAAGAGCAGGAGCAGGAACAAGACGAGGAGCAGGAACAAGACGAGGAGCAGGAACAAGACGAGGAGCAGGAACAAGACGAGGAGCAGAGAACAAGACGAGGAGCAGAGAGGAACAAGACGAGGAGCAAGAGCAGGAACAAGACGAGGAGCAAGAGCAGGAACAAGACGAGGAGCAAGAGCAGGAACAAGACGAGGAGCAAGAGCAGGAACAAGACGAGGAGCAAGAGCAGGAACAAGACGAGGAGCAAGAGCAGGAACAAGACGAGGAGCAAGAGCAGGAACAAGACGAGGAGCAAGAGCAGGAACAAGACGAGGAGCAAGAGCAGGAGCAGGAACAAGACGAGGAGCAAGAGCAGGAGCAGGAACAAGACGAGGAGCAAGAGCAGGAACAAGACGAGGAGCAAGAGCAGGAGCAGGAAGAAGACGAGGAGCAAGAGCAGGAGCAGGAACAAGACGAGGAGCAAGAGCAGGAACAAGACGAGGAGCAAGAGCAGGAGCAGGAAGAAGACGAGGAGCAAGAGCAGGAGCAGGAACAAGACGAGGAGCAGGAGCAGGAACAAGACGAGGAGCAAGAGCAGGAGCAGGAACAAGACGAGGAGCAAGAGCAGGAGCAGGAACAAGACGAGGAGCAAGAGCAGGAGCAGGAACAAGACGAGGAGCAAGAGCAGGAACAAGACGAGGAGCAAGAGCAGGAGCAGGAACAAGACGAGGAGCAAGAGCAGGAAGAAGACGAGGAGCAAGAGCAGGAACAAGACGAGGAGCAAGAGCAGGAAGAAGACGAGGAGCAAGAGCAGGAGCAGGAACAAGACGAGGAGCAGGAGCAGGAACAAGACGAGGAGCAAGAGCAGGAACAAGACGAGGAGCAAGAGCAGGAGCAGGAACAAGACGAGGAGCAGGAGCAGAACAAGACGAGGAGCAAGAGCAGGAGCAGGAACAAGACGAGGAGCAAGAGCAGGAGCAGGAACAAGACGAGGAGCAAGAGCAGGAGCAGGAACAAGACGAGGAGCAGGAACAAGACGAGGAGCAGGAGCAGGAACAAGACGAGGAGCAAGAGCAGGAGCAGGAACAAGACGAGGAGCAAGAGCAGGAGCAGGAACAAGACGAGGAGCAAGAGCAGGACAGGAACAAGACGAGGAGCAAGAGCAGGAGCAGGAACAAGACGAGGAGCAGAGCAGGAGCAGGAACAAGACGAGGAGCAAGAGCAGGACAGGAACAAGACGAGGAGCAAGAGCAGGAACAGGAACAAGACGAGGAGCAAGAGCAGGAACAAGACGAGGAGCAAGAGCAGGAACAAGACGAGGAGCAAGAGCAGGAGCAGGAACAAGACGAGGAGCAAGAGCAGGAACAGGAACAAGACGAGGAGCAAGAGCAGGAGCAGGAACAAGACGAGGAGCAAGAGCAGGAACAGGAACAAGACGAGGAGCAAGAGCAGGAGCAGGAACAAGACGAGGAGCAAGAGCAGGAGCAGGAACAAGACGAGGAGCAAGAGCAAGACAAGACGAGGAGCAAGAGCAGGAGCAGGAACAAGACGAGGAGCAAGAGCAACAAGACGAGGAGCAAGAGCAGGACAAGACGAGGAGCAAGAGCAGGAGCAGGAACAAGACGAGGAGCAAGAGCAGGAACAAGACGAGGAGCAAGAGCAGGAACAAGACGAGGAGCAAGAGCAGGAGCAGGAACAAGACGAGGAGCAGGAAACAAGACGAGGAGCAGGAACAAGACGAGGAGCAGGAGCAGGAGCAGGAAGAAGACGAGGATCAAGAGCAGGAACAAGACGAGGAGCAAGAGCAGGAACAAGACGAGGAGCAAGAGCAGGAGCAGGAACAAGACGAGGAGCAGGAGCAGGAACAAGACGAGGAGCAAGAGCAGGAGCAGGAAGAAGACGAGGAGCAAGAGCAGGAGCAGGAACAAGACGAGGAGTAAGAGCAGGAAGAAGACGAGGAGTAAGAGCAGGAACAAGACGAGGAGTAAGAGCAGGAAGAAGACGAGGAGCAAGAGCAGGAACAAGACGAGAAGCAAGAGCAGGAGCAGGAAGAAGACGAGGAGTAAGAGCAGGAACAAGACGAGGAGCAAGAGCAGGAACAAGACGAGGAGTAAGAGCAGGAGCAGGAAGAAGACGAGGAGCAAGAGCAGGAGCAGGAACAAGACGAGGAGTAAGAGCAGGAGCAGGAACAAGACGAGGAGCAAGAGCAGGAGCAGGAACAAGACGAGGAGCAAGAGCAGGAGCAGGAACAAGACGAGGAGTAAGAGCAGGAACAAGACGAGGAGTAAGAGCAGGAACAAGACGAGGAGCAAGAGCAGGAGCAGGAAGAAGACGAGGAGCAAGAGCAGGAGCAGGAACAAGACGAGGAGTAAGAGCAGGAAGAAGACGAGGAGTAAGAGCAGGAACAAGACGAGGAGTAAGAGCAGGAAGAAGACGAGGAGCAAGAGCAGGAACAAGACGAGGAGCAAGAGCAGGAACAAGGCGAGGAGCAAGAGCAGGAGCAGGAACAAGACGAGGAGCAAGAGCAGGAACAAGACGAGGAGCAAGAGCAGGAACAAGGCGAGGAGCAAGAGCAGGAGCAGGAACAAGACGAGGAGCAAGAGCAGGAACAAGACGAGGAGCAAGAGCAGGAACAAGGCGAGGAGCAAGAGCAGGAGCAGGAACAAGACGAGGAGCAAGAGCAGGAGCAGGAACAAGACGAGGAGCAAGAGCAGGAACAAGACGAGGAGCAAGAGCAAGAGCAGGAAGAAGACGAGGAGTAAGAGCAGGAACAAGACAAGGAGCAGGAGCAAGAGCAAGAAAAAGAGCAAGAGCAGGAGCCGGTGCAGAAACAAGACGAGAAGCAAGAGCAGGAGCAGGAGCGAGAAAAGGAGCAAGAGCAGGAGCAGGAACAAGACAAGAAGCAAGAGCAGGAGCAAGCACAAGACGAGGAGCAAGAGCAGGAACAAGACGAGGAGCAAGAGCAAGAAAACGAGCAAGAGCAGGAGCCGGTGCAGGAACAAGACGAGAAGCAAGAGCAGGAAAAGGAGCAAGAGCAGGAGCAGGAACAAGACGAGAAGCAAGAGCAGGAAAAGGAGCAAGAGCAGGAACAAAACGAGGAGCAAGAGCAGGAGCAGGAACAAGACGAGGAGCAAGAGCAGGAGCAGGAACAAGACGAGGAGCAAGAGCAGGAACAAGACGAGGAGTAAGAGCAGGAACAAGACGAGGAGCAAGAGCAGGAACAAGACGAGGAGCAAGAGCAGGAACAAGACGAGGAGCAAGAGCAGGAGCAGGAACAAGACGAGGAGCAAGAGCAGGAACAAGACGAGGAGCAAGAGCAGGAACAAGACGAGGAGCAAGAGCAGGAGCAGGAACAAGACGAGGAGCAAGAGCAGGAACAAGACGAGGAGCAAGAGCAGGAACAAGACGAGGAGCAAGAGCAGGAACAAGACGAGGAGCAAGAGCAGGAGCAGGAACAAGACGAGGAGCAGGAACAAGACGAGGAGCAAGAGCAGGAACAAGACGAGGAGTAAGAGCAGGAACAAGACGAGGAGCAAGAGCAGGAAGAAGACGAGGAGCAGGAGCAGGAGCAGGAACAAGACGAGGAGCAAGAGCAGGAGCAGGAACAAGACGAGGAGCAAGAGCAGGAACAAGACGAGGAGCAAGAGCAGGAACAAGACGAGGAGCAAGAGCAGGAAGAAGACGAGGAGCAGGAGCAGGAACAAGACGAGGAGCAAGAGCAGGAACAAGACGAGGAGCAAGAGCAGGAACAAGACGAGGAGCAAGAGCAGAGCAGGAACAAGACGAGGAGCAAGAGCAGGAACAAGACGAGGAGCAAGAGCAGGAACAAGACGAGGAGTAAGAGCAGGAAGAAGACGAGGAGCAAGAGCAGGAACAAGACGAGGAGCAAGAGCAGGAACAAGACGAGGAGCAAGAGCAGGAAGAAGACGAGGAGCAGGAGCAGGAACAAGACGAGGAGCAGGAGCAGGAACAAGACGAGGAGCAAGAGCAGGAACAAGACGAGGAGCAAGAGCAAGAGCAGGAACAAGACGAGGAGCAAGAGCAGGAACAAGACGAGGAGCAAGAGCAGGAACAAGACGAGGAGCAAGAGCAGGAAGAAGACGAGGAGCAAGAGCAGGAACAAGACGAGGAGCAAGAGCAGGAACAAGACGAGGAGCAGGAGCAGGAACAAGACGAGGAGCAAGAGCAGGAACAAGACGAGGAGCAGGAGCAGACAGAGAGGAGCAGGAGCAGGACAAGACGAGGAGCAAGAGCAGGAACAAGACGAGGAGCAAGAGCAGAGCAGAACAAGACGAGGAGCAAGAGCAGGAACAAGACGAGGAGCAAGAGCAGGAACAAGACGAGGAGCAAGAGCAGGAACAAGACGAGGAGCAAGAGCAGGAACAAGACGAGGAGCAAGAGCAGGAACAAGACGAGGAGCAAGAGCAGGAACAAGACGAGGAGCAAGAGCAGGAAGAAGACGAGGAGCAAGAGCAGGAACAAGACGAGGAGCAAGAGCAGGAACAAGACGAGGAGCAAGAGCAGGAACAAGACGAGGAGCAAGAGCAGGAGCAGGAAGAAGACGAGGAGCAAGAGCAGGAACAGGAACAAGACGAGGAGCAAGAGCAGGAACAAGACGAGGAGCAAGAGCAGGAACAAGACGAGGAGCAAGAGCAGGAACAAGACGAGGAGCAAGAGCAGGAGCAGGAACAAGACGAGGAGCAAGAGCAGGAACAAGACGAGGAGCAAGAGCAGGAACAAGACGAGGAGCAAGAGCAGGAGCAGGAACAAGACGAGGAGCAAGAGCAGGAACAAGACGAGGAGCAAGAGCAGGAACAAGACGAGGAGCAAGAGCAGGAGCAGGAAGAAGACGAGGAGCAAGAGCAGGAGCAGGAACAAGACGAGGAGCAAGAGCAGGAACAAGACGAGGAGCAAGAGCAGGAGCAGGAACAAGACGAGGAGCAAGAGCAGGAACAAGACGAGGAGCAAGAGCAGGAACAAGACGAGGAGCAAGAGCAGGAACAAGACGAGGAGCAAGAGCAGGAGCAGGAAGAAGACGAGGAGCAAGAGCAGGAACAAGACGAGGAGCAAGAGCAGGAACAAGACGAGGAGCAAGAGCAGGAACAGGAACAAGACGAGGAGCAGGAGCAGGAACAAGACGAGGAGCAAGAGCAGGAACAAGACGAGGAGCAAGAGCAGGAGCAGGAAGAAGACGAGGAGCAAGAGCAGGAGCAGGAACAAGACGAGGAGCAAGAGCAGGAACAAGACGAGGAGCAAGAGCAGGAGCAGGAACAAGACGAGGAGCAGGAGCAGGAACAAGACGAGGAGCAAGAGCAGGAGCAGGAACAAGACGAGGAGCAAGAGCAGGAGCAGGAACAAGACGAGGAGCAAGAGCAGGAACAAGACGAGGAGCAAGAGCAGGAACAAGACGAGGAGCAAGAGCAGGAACAAGACGAGGAGCAAGAGCAGGAGCAGGAACAAGACGAGGAGCAAGAGCAGGAACAAGACGAGGAGCAAGAGCAGGAACAAGACGAGGAGCAAGAGCAGGAGCAGGAACAAGACGAGGAGCAAGAGCAGGAACAAGACGAGGAGCAAGAGCAGGAACAAGACGAGGAGCAAGAGCAGGAACAAGACGAGGAGCAAGAGCAGGAAGAAGACGAGGAGCAAGAGCAGGAACAAGACGAGGAGCAAGAGCAGGAGCAGGAAGAAGACGAGGAGCAAGAGCAGGAGCAGGAACAAGACGAGGAGCAAGAGCAGGAACAAGACGAGGAGCAAGAGCAGGAGCAGGAAGAAGACGAGGAGCAAGAGCAGGAGCAGGAACAAGACGAGGAGCAAGAGCAGGAACAAGACGAGGAGCAAGAGCAGGAGCAGGAAGAAGACGAGGAGCAAGAGCAGGAGCAGGAACAAGACGAGGAGCAAGAGCAGGAACAAGACGAGGAGCAAGAGCAGGAGCAGGAACAAGACGAGGAGCAAGAGCAGGAGCAGGAAGAAGACGAGGAGCAAGAGCAGGAGCAGGAACAAGACGAGGAGCAAGAGCAGGAACAAGACGAGGAGCAAGAGCAGGAACAGGAACAAGACGAGGAGCAAGAGCAGGAAGAAGACGAGGAGCAAGAGCAGGAACAAGACGAGGAGCAAGAGCAGGAAGAAGACGAGGAGCAAGAGCAGGAGCAGGAACAAGACGAGGAGCAAGAGCAGGAACAAGACGAGGAGCAAGAGCAGGAACAAGACGAGGAGCAAGAGCAGGAGCAGGAACAAGACGAGGAGCAAGAGCAGGAACAGGAACAAGACGAGGAGCAAGAGCAGGAACAGGAACAAGACGAGGAGCAAGAGCAGGAACAGGAACAAGACGAGGAGCAAGAGCAGGAACAAGACGAGGAGCAAGAGCAGGAGCAGGAACAAGACGAGGAGCAAGAGCAGGAACAAGACGAGGAGCAAGAGCAGGAACAGGAACAAGACGAGGAGCAAGAGCAGGAACAGGAACAAGACGAGGAGCAAGAGCAGGAACAAGACGAGGAGCAAGAGCAGGAACAAGACGAGGAGCAAGAGCAGGAGCAGGAACAAGACGAGGAGCAAGAGCAGGAACAGGAACAAGACGAGGAGCAAGAGCAGGAGCAGGAACAAGACGAGGAGCAAGAGCAGGAACAGGAACAAGACGAGGAGCAAGAGCAGGAGCAGGAACAAGACGAGGAGCAAGAGCAGGAACAGGAACAAGACGAGGAGCAAGAGCAGGAGCAGGAAGAAGACGAGGAGCAAGAGCAGGAGCAGGAACAAGACGAGGAGCAAGAGCAGGAACAAGACGAGGAGCAAGAGCAGGAGCAGGAACAAGACGAGGAGCAAGAGCAGGAACAAGACGAGGAGCAAGAGCAGGAACAAGACGAGGAGCAAGAGCAGGAGCAGGAACAAGACGAGGAGCAAGAGCAGGAACAAGACGAGGAGCAAGAGCAGGAACAAGACGAGGAGCAAGAGCAGGAGCAGGAACAAGACGAGGAGCAAGAGCAGGAACAGGAACAAGACGAGGAGCAAGAGCAGGAGCAGGAAGAAGACGAGGAGCAAGAGCAGGAGCAGGAACAAGACGAGGAGCAAGAGCAGGAACAAGACGAGGAGCAAGAGCAGGAACAAGACGAGGAGCAAGAGCAGAGAAAAGGAACAAGTCGAGGAGCAGGAGCAGGAACAAGACGAGGAGCAGGAACAAGACGAGGAGCAGGAACAAGACAGGAGCAAGACAAGACGAGGAGCAGGAACAAGACGAGGAGTAAGAGCAGGAAGAAGACGAGGAGCAAGAGCAGGAACAAGACGAGAAGCAAGAGCAGGAGCAGGAAGAAGACGAGGAGTAAGAGCAGGAACAAGACGAGGAGCAAGAGCAGGAACAAGACGAGGAGTAAGAGCAGGAACAAGACGAGAAGCAAGAGCAGGAGCAGGAAGAAGACGAGGAGCAAGAGCAGGAGCAGGAAGAAGACGAGGAGCAAGAGCAGGAACAGGAACAAGACGAGGAGCAGGGGCAGGAACAAGACGAGGAGCAAGAGCAGGAGCAGGAACAAGACGAGGAGCAAGAGCAGGAGCAGGAAGAAGACGAGGAGCAAGAGCAGGAGCAGGAAGAAGACGAGGAGCAAGAGCAGGAGCAGGAACAAGACGAGGAGTAAGAGCAGGAAGAAGACGAGGAGTAAGAGCAGGAACAAGACGAGGAGTAAGAGCAGGAAGAAGACGAGGAGCAAGAGCAGGAACAAGACGAGAAGCAAGAGCAGGAGCAGGAAGAAGACGAGGAGTAAGAGCAGGAACAAGACGAGGAGCAAGAGCAGGAACAAGACGAGGAGTAAGAGCAGGAGCAGGAAGAAGACGAGGAGCAAGAGCAGGAGCAGGAACAAGACGAGGAGTAAGAGCAGGAGCAGGAACAAGACGAGGAGCAAGAGCAGGAGCAGGAACAAGACGAGGAGTAAGAGCAGGAGCAGGAACAAGACGAGGAGTAAGAGCAGGAACAAGACGAGGAGTAAGAGCAGGAACAAGACGAGGAGCAAGAGCAGGAGCAGGAAGAAGACGAGGAGCAAGAGCAGGAGCAGGAACAAGACGAGGAGTAAGAGCAGGAAGAAGACGAGGAGTAAGAGCAGGAACAAGACGAGGAGTAAGAGCAGGAAGAAGACGAGGAGTAAGAGCAGGAACAAGACGAGGAGCAAGAGCAGGAGCAAGACGAG